>JADRCH010000054.1:8611801-8630272 GCA_019843965.1 Rhynchomys soricoides | reverse complement strand
TGTGTTTGTGTGTATGTTTGTGTATGTATGTGTGTTTGTGTGTATGTTTGTATATGTGTGTGTGTGTTTGTGTGCATGTGTATGTGTGTGTATGGAGGAGTGTGTGTGTATGTGGGGTGTGTGTGTGTGTGTGTGTGTGTGTGTGTGTGTGTGTTGAAGCCAAATATTAACACGTGTCTTCCTCAACTGCTCTTTTCCTTATGTTTTGAGGCAAGGTATCTTACTGCTGAACCTAAGATGCAGTCGCTAGACTGATTAGCCAGGGGAGCTTCAGGGATTCTTCTGCCTCTGCTTCTTCTTCCTGCCCTTGTCATGAAAGAGCTACAGAAGTGTCAGACTATGCCTCGCTTTCCTACATGGGTGCTAGAAATCCTTTTGAAAGCCCTCATCCTTAAATGGTGGGCACCCTAACATCTGGACCACCACCTTTCTTCTTCTTCTAAGGCTACTGGAATTCAATTATGGAAACTGTTCTGATACCTCTATCTCATTACTTGATACCTCTATCTTATTACTTCTAAAAAGGATTCTAAGGCCATAACGAGGTCAATTTCTTTCTTTCTTCCTACCTCATTGTAGGGATTAAATTTACAATGCAAATTTCAGAAGTGACATTTAAACCATAACATTCCAGAATTAGCTACACAAGTTTGAACATGATTGATGGAACACAGTTGGGAAAACTTTGTGTAGATGTTTGTAGGCAGGGGCTCTGCCTTTCCTATGGAATGAAGGGCTGTGAAGATAGGATTGTCTTGGACCATATTATCATCATTTTTACTCTCATGGAGAGTGGGGGAATGTGTGTGCAAATAAGACACAGGTGGTGCCAGACCCAAGGAGAGAAGACAGAAAATGCTGTTGACAATTTGAAGCCCTATATCCAGTTTTGCCTGGTCAGATTAAGCCCTCTGGGATTCTATGATTGTGTAATCATCTGAGTTCATTTTTATATAAGCGAATTTTAAGTTTGAATTTCTGTCATTTGCAGGCAAAAACAATTCTCATCCTAACGAATAAAGAATGTCTTAGAATAGGGAATTTATATTTTTGCATTCTGAGAGAGGAAAGTCTAGAAAATCTTTGGGGACCTACATAAGGATGATTAGAGTTACTTTAAATAGAGGGTCTGTATAAGAAAAACCTAAAATTTCCTTGGGAAACAAAACAATAAAGGAAAGCACAGAACAATGGGCAGAGTGGTCCAGTCCAAAGACCCCAGCAATACCATCAGCCAGGATGAATGAGGACCTGGTGCTATTTAACACAGAGATGCTGTACTCTTTTTTTTTTTTTTTTTAAATTGTATAGAGGGAAGGGTGATGACAATCTCTGGGAGTTAAAACTCAAACATATTTCAAAATTGCTATACTTTATACTACTCAGACTTTAAAGCAGTGTACATATTTAGTTCCAGAATATTTACTAAAGGACCACATCCTGTAAGGAAATAAAGAGATTAGCAAGGCATGACTCCAGTCCTCAAGGCTCTTGCTTTCAACAGCAAGACTGATTGAGAGGTAGGAAGTGTATATGTCTGGATTTTAAGTATTTCCAAAAGGGCTCCCATGATAAAGGCTGGGTCCTCACTTTAGGATGTTATTAGAAACTAGTGGCTCATTTTGTATAGGCTTAGTAGACAGAAGATGGGTCATGAGGACATGTCTTCAAGGAGTCACTTTCCCTCACAATCCATTTGCTTTCCAATTTGCTAAGAGATGGAAAGTAATGAAAACATAAGACAAAATAAATATCTGACTAATTAATAATCAGACTATTTATTGATGGGTCAAAATGCTAGACATAAGAATTTAAGGAATGAAAAACATTTTTTAGCTTATAGTTTTACAGCTTTCAATCTATAATCCTTGACTCTGTTGATTCTCAGTCTGGGATTGAACAGAATATCATGGTGGTGAAATATATAGCAGACATCCTCCAGCTCATGGTAGACATCAGAGAAAAGGAATACAGGAAGTAGTCAGAACATATTTTCAGTGTCCAATTTCCTCCATATCATTTCCAGAATCCTTTTTATACCACCTCTGAAATAATCAATTTAAATCATGAATCCATGGATAGATCCAATATTTGTGAAGTCAGAGTCCTCATGAATTAATAATATGTGGGGGTATCTTTAGGAGCATATTTATAAGCATGCTTTGCTAATATCCTATCCATCCAAAGAGGCTGATAATGAAGAATAGCTATAGTATTGTTTATCTCTTTTAGTTTGTTATAGTAACAGAAAAGTTTATCTAATATGTAGGATGGGTAGGTAGATAGTTAGATGGATGAATAAATAATAGGTGGATAGATAGATGATAGATAGATAGACAGATAATAGTGCAGATATTCATCTGGTACAAAAAATGTGCACACTTTATTAGCAGAGGAAACATTGTGCCTAGGCACAGTACAGAGGGATTCATAGAGAAAAGAATGTTTCATTTGAAAATAGAAGGGTGTAGAGAAACAGAAGGTATGAGAGAAGCTCAAAGAGAGTGTCTGTGTTCCTCCACAATTTATATATGTAAAAATTTCAATCCCCAAGATAAAGGTATCAGGAATTGTAGCCTTTGGGAGCTCATTATATCATGAAGGCAGAGTCACAGTCAATGAGAAATGTCCATTTGAAAAATGCTTTAAAGAGGTATTTTGCTGACCATTCATGTGAGGTTTTTGTGAGACATGAGCTCTCACCTGTCACTGAATCTCCTTGGCCTTAAGTGTTCCATATTTTAGATGTGTGGAAAACAAATTTTTATTTTACAGAAGCTACCCAACCTATTATATTTTCATTACAGTAGCCACAATAATAAAGAGAGCCACATTGACTTGCCGATCATTTGGTATATATCCTAGTTCCTAGAATAAAGATGATGTATAGTAAAGAAATGGTTGTAGGCTGTATGGGGGAGTACGTGTGATGGACTGAGTCCACGAGGATTATTCAGGTTTTAAATTCGAAGTGTCTAAGGGTTCCAAGGACAGATACTAAAGCTTGTGAAATGATTCTGGCTCCAAATCTGATGTGGATAGGAATGAAGAAAGGGCAAGTAGGGACAGAAGTTTCTAACAACTTCTGTAACTTTTACTCAAGGGACGGAATGTGGCTGACAGTCTAAGTATTGGCTGGTGTTTGAGTGCATGAGATATATAAAAGCCACTATGTCTGAAGATTCGATGTCTGTGTTTATGATCCCTTTTGCACATTGATGTCATCTTGTGGGAGACAATGACAGTCCAATGCTATCTATCCTGCAGAAATGTCAGCACAAAGGATAAGAGGAAACACACAATATAATTTCATGTTTAAACCTGACTGTTACTCCTCTAACCCAGGGATTTTTGTTTGTTGTGTTTTGTTTTGGAATGCTGGCTCCCTCACTTACAAGTTTTGTATCTGCAAGAAACCGTTAAATTACAGCTTCTTCACCCATAATCTAATAATTACACCTATTTGATAGATTGATGGTTGTCCTATACATCACTCAAGAGATTTTAAGAGACAAGGCTTGGTTTCACATCTTTAAGATGCGATTGTCAGCATGCACAGGTCCACAGAAACCCTCTCTTTTAATTTTTTTCTAGTTTTTTTTTTGGGGGGGGGCAAAAATACCACCACAACCTCATGAAAAACACTAAGGATTTTGAAAAGAGGCCAGTGGCATGGAAAAGTACCAGTCAAGACCTGGGACTGGGTAATAATAGATATCAGTGGATGCAAAGACTTTTTGCCCTAGGGGAGAAAAACAGTGGCTTGCTAATGGGACACAGTCAGACTCTGAGGAAGGAAAGTTAGAAAGGCTAGTATTAAATTTCAAGTTTAACAGGATGTAGGAGAACAGGCAAGAAGTCTAGAAAATGGAAAAATGACTAAATGACCAATAATACTTACCAGACAAGAAAAATGCAGCGAAGTGTGTAACTCTCTCACAGTCCCGCCTCTACCTTTTAGGCCATAAAGGGGAGGCTCATACTCTGGGATGCTCTGATCTAGGCAAGATGATTCTGTCTTGAAACTAGATGGCAAATGGAGAGGAAAGAAAGGATGCATGGGCACAGGAGTTTCCAACTCCCTCCTACTCTAACCTGAGTGCTTGACTTTAGCTAAAGTTCTGAAGATTAGTTGGTATCCAAATGCATGCAACAAAACCATTGTGCATAGTATCTGTGCATCCATTTGAATACATGCAGCAGAGTATCTATGTGTCCATATCTGAGTCCTTTTGCGTGCCAATGTCATTGTGTGGTAAAAACCAAGAACTCAATCCCCCCAATCTTGGCATCCAGAAGACAAGAACCCTTATGTGAGTACCAAACAGATACCTGCCTGGAGGTTTCAGGTAGTAGTACATGGTCAGTGAAACATCACTTTTTGTGCTCATTAGTTTGGAAACAGTATCTTAAGAAGAATAAAGCTAGTTTATGGACTGCATGGTTTCTCAGATACTTAATATTTTTGTCAGTATTTATTGTTAATTTTCTAAGAGAACGGGCTATGTGGAGGAAAGACAAGAATGTATGAGGTACAGAATTTTTGTGGCCAATCTAAAGAGAGAGACAGGAAAACCCCAACCAGGTAATAGTTTGTGAGTACTCTGTTAGAGTGGCCTGGCCTCTTTCCTGTTTGATCATTTTAGATCTCAGGCCCCAAACTAAATCTTTGATCTTACCTTAGTTATATTTTCTTTTTTTGTTCAGCTAACAATGCCAGGATTTTGCCCAATGATTAGCCTTAGGGACATGCTAAGGAGTAACTCAGTCTAACTTGTTCCTATGTTAGGCTTAGGCTAGTATTTGACCCTATGTTTCACAAGTAATCCTTAGAGCACCTAGTTTCAACCTGGATCCATAATCCAATGCTATAATTAAGCCAAGTTCAAAGTCAGAGGACAGATTTTCAGGAGGTTTTTTTTTTTTTTTTCCTCATCGCCTTCCATCTGGTTGAGCCAAGTGTCATCTTGTTTCTCTCTTATACTGTGCCTTATGATCTAACTGGTCCACAGGCTTTGGGGGACCTCTTATGTCACCGTAGGAGTTTTAGGAATATAGATGCATTACAACCACATCAGTCTTTTTGGTTTGGTAATGTGGGTTTCAGGGATTAAACTCAGATTACCAGGCATTCTCATGAAGACCTTTACCAATTGAGTCATCAGCTTAGCCATAAAGTATATAAAATTCTCAGTGCGTGATGCTAGCAAAGGAAGAAATATTAGCTCTCACCATAGTCACTTCCTCATTGTCATGTTCAATGCCTTAAATTCACAGCAGATACTCCATAAAATACGTAGGCTTAGACATGACTGTCACAAAGCTGCCCAGTATGCACAGTGTATGACTCTCCAATGACTTACAATAGTTTAAGAAGTGAATAGGACCCCTTTAACAAGATTCACAACCATAGATGACCTTGGGTTAGACTTAACAGCATTTTCACCTTCTGCCTCAATCAGACAACTGCTCCAAAGAAATCTTAGAATCAGAATTAAAGTGCAATCATTGAAATGGTATAAAACCTGAAGCATGAAAGGCATATTATGTCTCTAAAACACAATATTTTATTGTAAAATAAATTACTTAGGATGAATGTCCCATTATCTAGTAAAAACCTGAGTCAGAGCCCTAATTTCAAAACTTTCCTGTCTTTACCTAGTCAGAGATGGCAAAATAACTGAGAAGGAAGCCATGGACAGAAAACAGCATGATGCTGAGATGTTTAAGGAATATAGAAACAAAGGGAAATGTACTCTGAGAATTGTTCTTGGAAGTATGAGTATCATAATGAAATATATATATAAACACAGTGGTAGGTTTACATAATATGACCTGGTGAGTCATCTCAAGTGGTTTGAGAAGTTGCAAAAAGAATAACCAAAGCTACTCTCTTTTTAGATTAAAAAAAAAATTGAAGGAAAATTATAACGTGTTTCCTGACACCCCTTAGAGTCAATTTCAAAAGTGGTGTCACAGGGAACAACACCAGTAAATCTTAGACACATCCATTGCAGCTACGGTGCTACAATCTGTTCAACCTGGCTTGGAGAAGCATTGACAAAAAGCATCCAGGAGCAGCAGATCTGTGCTCTGGGCCACTGTGAGGTTGACTGTGGACAGGCAGCACCAAGGCCATGGCCAATGGTGGGAGTGGGGAAACACTATTGTGACTATTTTACTTGTTCCTTGTTTTGCTTCTCTCTTTCTTCATAAAGCAGGAACTGCATTGAATTCCAGGAAACTATATTCCACTCTGAACTTCACCCACCTTTAAGTGCTTGTCACACAGCAAACTCTCACTAAGTAATTGTTGAGGAAGGAGAATAGTTGCTTCTTTCATCCATCAACTGAGAATCTCAGCTCTAGTCCCTGTGGCTGTTTGTTCATGCTTATTATTCCCCATCCCTATTAGTACTCTACATGGTCCACGAGGATATTTTAGCCAAGATAGATGTTTGCCCAGATTTCTCCCTGTCCTTGCACGTGCAAGAGTGAACAGTGCTATTATCCATTCTGGATCAAAACCAGGAGTTCCTCTTTGCTTAGGCTTCAGGGCTAAATCTTCCTCTACATAGAAATGTATCATGTTGATGCTCCTGATGGGCAAACTGCCTGAAGCTTCATTGAGTTATCAATGTTTCTACTTGATCTATTGACAGTGAAGGCTTGAAAGTAAACAGCTCTGCCAACTCCAAATAGCTAGTTTGAGGCCTGGCAAGCAGGAAAGCTTTGCACAAAGCTAAGCTGGCATAGAGATTGAGGCTTGCAGTGAGTTTCTGCTGTTGCATGTGGGAGGAAGAAATTTCATTAAAAAGTTTGTATTCTAAAACCAGGGCAGAGAATTAGACCTTGAATGCAAGCCATATGTTCAAGGAGCTCAGATACGTGAGAGAAACAAGGCAGAGGCATTTGGATGAGAGGAAATGGGATTTAAGTCTCACTTTATGAGTCACTGCCTTCTTGGTTATGATATTTCTATATCTGAAAGAGAGATAAGAAAACATCAATGCAACTTCATAGAAAAGCAGGTGGGGCTACAGCTATGGCAGCTATGGAAACCTAGCTTCAACTCATCCATGAACCTACAGAATCTTGCCTATGAAATCTTATGAGCTTCAGCCAATAACAAACTAGGCTTCTTCATCTGTCAACTGGTAATTATACCAGGGAAGTTTAGTAAGAGATTGAGCTTGTTAACACAGCAACACAGAGAGAGTTCATATATTTAATACTACAGGTGAGAGGTGAAAATCAGAATACGTACACACAAGTGGGTGGGCATAGTTAATACACACGATAAACACTGATGGCATAGTCTATGGTAATTAAAGTATGCTGGTGGGGAAGGAATGACTAACAAAATTCTGTGTGAAACGAAAAGATTGTGACTCAGAAAAATTTGTTTCACCTTGTATGTGAAGCAAACAAAATTTTGTGTGACATATGCCATAGCTAATTTTGGTTCTTTATTAAATAATATGATTAACTCAATACCACGGTCCATTAGTAGTAGGAAAATACCCATGCTGTTATGATTTTGATGGTAAATGTTCCCCATAGGATACTACTGTGTTTGAATGCTTTATCTGCATTTGTTTGTGCTGTTTTGGGAAGTTGTGGCACTTTGGGGGAGGTAGGATCTTACTGGAACAAATGGTTTTTGAGGGGAAATTCTTGAAGTTTGTAGCCCTTCCCCAGTCTCAGTTTTTCTTCTTCCTGGTCCTTAAGTTCTCAGTAGTTCTAGTCACATAGTCCTACTGCCAAAGGGGCCCTGAAGCCATTCCTTCCCTACTGTGGTCAACTACATTCCTCCAATTCATGAGTGAAAATCACCCCTACACACACACCTTTCCAGTGATGCTGTATATTGATCGTCAACTTGATGAGATCTAGAATTACCTAGGAGACTCACTTCTGGGCATGTGTATGGGGTTGCTCCTGGTTGATAATGTTGAGATAAGGAGACACTACATAAATGCAGATCAAAAACTGTGTGAGGGCTGGGATTCTAGACTGAAGAGAAAGGAGAAATGGTGCTCAAAATCAACACTCACGATTCTGTGTTTTCTGATTATGGATGCAATATGATTACTTACCTCCATTTTCTGTCACCATGACTATTGCAATATGATTGACTACACTCTCAATCTGTTAGCCCAAGCAATCCTTTCTTCCCTAAGTTGCTTCTGCTAAACATTTTTTCACAGTAACAGAAAAAGTAATACTTTCTCCTAAGGAGCTTTCAAAAACTATTTATCATAAAAACAGGAAAAATATAGTGTGTGTGTGTGTGTGTGTGTGTGTGTGTGTGTGTACCTGTATAATGTATACATTAGTGTGAGTGAAACTGGTGTAAATAAAATCAAAAAGTGATGATGGTAAGAATAGACATGGTTAGGGGAGCTTTAATTCAATGTTAAAGTGAGACATGGTTATCCCAAATAAAAGGGTATCCTAGCTCAAAGGACCTTACACAAACACACCAAGAAGCCCTGAGGCTGATGAAAGAGGAACAACATGTTTGGGAAGAACCTTAAGTGATGTATGAGTCTAAGCTATGAATGGGTTCATAACCCATATCAGTATGTTTCATGATAACCCAATAAATAAATACATGGAGAGGCTATAAAAGGTTGCTCAGAGCCTAGGCTGCTCTGAAAAGCTTATGGCTTGATTAGATTTTTTTTCTTGACTTCTATAAGCACTGTCAGGGAGCCAAAATGAATGCAAGCAGATATATTAAGAGTTTTTGTTTTTTTCAGTAGTCCAGATGGACTGTAAGGGTGATTTAGACAACGGTATGGACAACAGTATGCAACAACAGTATGTAGTTGCTCTAATAAGTAGAGCAACTACTTATTAGAAGGATAACATGGAGAGAATATCAACCCATTATATACATCTTAGAAACCAGGCTTGCAAGACATGATGAAAGTATTCATATTTCCTCCTCTTTTCTATTGGAGTATTACATATCACTTTTACTTTGACAGCAGATATAGCCTTGTTAATTTTTTATAAGATGGGCTACAGGAAAAGTAGACATTCTTGGTTTTTTTCCTCTCCTTTTCCTATGGTATGATATCAACCAAGTTCTATCTAAGGATGACCAGAATGCAGAGCCTTAACTGACCTGGAATAAAATGAACAAGAGCTAATTTTCTTTCTCAAGTGTACATCAAGTGTTTGTTAAGATACCATCTGGCTACCCATAAAATGAATCTCAGTTTGTTTCAGTGGAGAGCATCACACCAAGATTGTTCTTTTATAAAAATGGCATTAAATTTTAAAGTTAAAAAAAGTGGTAGTCCAATTGTTCTAAGCTTGAGATTGTGTTTCAAAATTAATCATGTCACTGGAGGGGTCACCTATGTGTCAAATGAAAACAGAAAATGAAATATTTTTAAAAAATAGATAAAATAAAATTGGAAAAAAAATGTCTAGCTTGTGGAAAACAACTAAAAAATGTGAGCATTAAATATATTTAAGGAATTTAAAAAAATAATGTTCTGTGATTATTCCCTTAAGAAGTTAGGAAGATGATAACTAAACCTGAAATAAATAGAAGAAAAAAAAAACTTCAATAAAATATGTGTGGAAAACCAACAAAAATAAATAGTAGACAAAAATAACAAAAGCAAAAATTAGCATTTAGAAATGGTCAATAAATTAGTCAAAGCAAACAAAATTACTTAAGAAAGTAATTCCAATCAGCAATGAGAAAAGACATCATTCCAGCTTCTGGCTATTATAAATCAAGCTGCTATAAACATAGTGGAGCATTTGTCCTTGTTATATTTTGCAGCATCTTTTAGGTATATGCCCAGTAGTAGTATCACTGGGTCTTCAAGTAGAACCATTTCCAATTTTCTGAGGAACCACCAGATTGATTTCCAGAGTGGTTGTACCAGCTTGCAGTCCCACCACCAATGGAAGAATGTTCCTCTTTCTCTACATCCTTTCCAGCATCTGCTGTCATCTGTGTTTTTGATCTTAGCCATTCTGATTGGTGTGAAGTATGTAACAGAGGATGGCCTTATCTGACATGAATGGGAGGGGGGGCCTTAATCCTGTGGAGGTTTGATGCCCCAATGTAGTGGGATGCTATAGTGATGAGATGGGAGTGGGTGAGTGGGTGGAGGAGCACCCTCATAGAGGCAAAGAGGAAGGGGTGATGGGGGATGGGATAGGGGGTTTGTGGAGGGGTAACCAGGAAGGCAGATAGCATTTGAAATGTAAATGAAAAAAATGATTAATAAAAAAAAGTATCATTCCAGGTCTGCAAATATCATGTGATAAGTGAAAAGTACTATGCTGGCAGATTCAGGAAAACAGAGAAAATGAAAACAACAAGTCTTGGAAACCAGTGCTTGTTGAAACTGACATTAAAAGTAAAACCAAGATAACTTATTCATCTAAGAAACTAAACTCAAACTCTAAAATCTTTTAAAAAAGAAAACGTTAAAAAATTCTTCTAAAGTTCTCATATGAGGATGCCAAAGACCCTAAAATAGACACCCACCAAAAGAAATCTCAAAAAGGAAGAAAAAAATGGGATTACTTATGCAATATGGTATAAAGCTAATGTCTTCAGAGCCATCTGGTACTATTAAAAAACACTTAGAGGGCTAGAGAGATAGCTTAGCATTTAAGAATACTCATTACTTGACCTAGGTTTGGTTCCCAGTACTCCTACAGGTAGCTCACAAACATCCATAACTCCAGTTCCAGGGTATCCAACTTCTTTTTTTTTCTTCTGTGGGCACTGAGCATCAACAAGTAGGCAAACATTCATACATATTAAACAAATAAACATATAAATAAACCTATAAACTAATATTCAGGTAAAACAATTGAGTATAAATGTAGAGCCAAAATGTAATTGTGAACATGTAATATGCTTTGCCAGTGCAATGAAATCAATGGTTATAATGGACAAGGGATAAATGGAGATGAAGGGCAACTGGACCTCTGAGGGATGATTGTAATAATACTCAAAATCTACCTTGTACCATACAATATGATTAGTTCAGGCCATTCTTTTGTCCATTTCTATTTAGCAAGCTAGTTTCATTTGAACTAGCAGGAACACACTGTATTGTCTGTCTTCACTATCTAAGATGTGAGGCGTGGAGAAAGGGAACTTTGTCCTTGTCATAATATCAGAGCTCCCAAGTACCATTGCAGCCATGGTCAGTTTTGTATAATTGTTTAGAAATTACTATAGATATTATTCAAGAACAGTTCTTGAACTGCAGAATACTGGATTACTGCATCTTTTATCACATGTAAAAGGAAATCATGTGACATTACATTATACACAACAAACCTACATTGATTTGTTGAGTACTCCCTATAAAATAGAACCCATTTTAGGCATTAGGATCATAGCACTAAGAAACATTAATCAAGTCCATGTTCTTATTCTGGAACTTTGAGTGCACTGAGAGTCCACCAACTACAAGGAAAAAGATGGAACAATGGGAGTATTGTATAATATGCATTAGGAAATCCACACAGAAAATGTACAAATAGTGAGCTTGGTAATTAGAGATTTTTATAATGCATTATCAAACATTTATTAGTCCTTAGCATAAAATCAATAATGGAATGATTCAAGGGAAAATGGAGAAAACCTTATAGAAAAAATATACTGTCTCTTTTTAAAAACATCGGGATAAGGAAGGAGCAAAGGGAAGGTGAGAGAGAGAGAGAGAGAGAGAGAGAGAGAGACTGACTTTGGGGAAACAAGGTTGAGATCAGGTTTTATTTTGAAATTTTAAGGCTAGTAGATATTTCAACATGCCGTCTGCAGGATCAAGGGAAGAAGCCATCCATAGGAAGAGGTTTGAAATATCCAACAGACAGAATAATTGATGGAGCGAAGCTTTAGAGGAGGAAAAAGTTGCAAGCATAGGCGGGGGTTTCAGCTTTAGGGGAAAAATGTCAATATATTCTTTTGGGAAGGCAAAAATAAAGTAATGAAAAGTTTAAAGAAAACACACATAGACCAGAGGGAGCAGGATCCAGAAGGTCTGCTGGCTTTCTGAAGATAGGCCTGCTGATGAGAGCAAGCAGATGGTGAGGGGAATCATTAAAAACTAGGTAGAAAGGAAAGGGCTTAAGAAATACAAAGAGCAGGAGGCAGCCAAGGTTTCAAGAAAGGTTCCATAGATGTCATGATAGCTACATCAGACATTCTCCAGAGCATCTTAGGGCAAGTCCTCTGGCTGAGAACAAACACATCCATCTGTTCCCATCCAGGCATGGTATGGCTTACCTGTAATTTCCTTAGAAATGCTGGTTTTCAAAGGATAGTTTTGGAAAATTAAGAAACTTGTTTACTACTATCTACCAAACAAATCTAGTATGCCAAATAGCAATGCATGAAACATTAGCTGTTACCCTAATTCTCTCTCCTTCAGATCCTGTGGATAAGTATTCCTTTAGACTAAGGAAGGTATAAATGTAAGAGAATGTTATGAAAAATCCCATAATTTAGTTTAAAAATTTATTTTAATAAGCCGTACTTACCCCTGAATTGCTATGTTTTTACTGGTTTGATTGGTCACAACAATCATTTTCTCCAGAAACTTCTACGTTAAGAAATCTCAGGATTGGTGTTGTGAGATGGCTCAGAGATGCCAGCTTCCAAACCTGGCAACCTCAGTTCCATATTTGGACCCCTCATGGTGAAGGGGAGGAAAGAACTTACTTTGTCAAGTCTTCCTCTGACATCAAATATCAAACACACAGTTGCATTCCTGTTGTATGTGTGCACTTGTGTACACACTCACACACATATACTCTTATACACATACATTCACACACACACACACTCACACACTCTTTCATAAACACACATTCAAATAGATGCACTCTCTCTCACTAATATTAGAGCTATTAAAAAAGAAAATCTCAAGACTGAGGTACTTTGTCATATGGAGTGCTGGAAAGATGAAGGAATTGGCATGAAGGCAGAAATGGAATGAAAAGAACTGACTTCCCTTTGCTTTGGTTGTGATGATTAAAGCCACTGTCCCAATCATTGCTCTGATAATTATCAATGGTAGCAGAGTCCAAGACATATGTTTGAGTCTCCAAGTTTGCTATGGTCTCAACTTTGTATCCTACCTCTCAAACTCATGTTGATCCTTGTCCCTCAGAAAGGAATATTAACATGTAGGTCTTATAAAAAGTGATTAGATCAGGAAGACTCAATCTTGGTGAATGGGATTAATGTCATTATAAAAGAGGCTTGAAGCAATGTGGTTTCCAATGGCTGAAATCCTGGTACGTGGAAGGGTGAAGCAGAAGAACCATGAGTTGGGATTCAGCTTGAAACACTATAAAGTAAAAAAACATTTAAAAGTCTTTGAAGACTTCTTTCTGGCTTCATTGGGACCTGAGGCTATAGCATAGCATCATCTATTGTGTGTCTGGGGGCAAAGAGGAGCCTTAGCAGATGTTGAACATATTGGACTCTTGATCTTGGACTTCCTTGATTCCAGAAGTATAATTTATACATTTCCATTGTTTATAAGTTACTCTGACACTTTTTTGTAGCTACCCAAAGAGAAAGTGAGAGGCTTCCAAAACAAAATATCATAGACTGAGAAGCTTAAATAGCATAAATGCATTTTCTTTCAGTTAAATATATATTAGAAATTCAAGCTCAAATCACAGGCACTGGTGAGTAGACCTTATGATGTAGAAGAATCTCTGAGTAGATACTGCCTCTTTTCCTAGCTTTATGCATGATCTGTTGTTTGTGTGCATAGAATGGGGGTCTTGGAGAATAGTGAGGAGGAGGAGGAGAGAAAAAGAGAGCAAGAGATGGAGGGAGGAGAAGGAAAGAATAACAAGTGAGAGAGAGGGAAGCAAGAGGAGGAGAAGAAAGGAAGAGAAAGAAGAGTAGAAAAAGGAGGAGGAAATGGAGGAGGATGAAGAGGAGGAAGAGGAGGTGAAAGAAGAGGAAGAGAGAGGAGGATGAAAAGGAGAAGGAGGAAGAGTAGGAGGAAAAAGAAGAGGAGGAGGAAGAAAAGAAGAAGGAGAAGGAAGAGGAGGAGGAGGAGGAGGGAGGAGGAGGAGGAGGAGGAGGAGGAGGAGGAGGAGGAGGAGGAGGAGGAGGAGAAGAACGGTGTGTTTGGTGTCTCGGTGTCTTTTTAGGACACTAGTCATGTTGGATCACAAACCTACTCTTATGTCTTCATTGAAACTAAATTGTTTCATTACTGGTCTTATCTTCAGAAGCACCCTCTGGTAGTTACTTTTTTTCAATTTGATACAAACTGAAGTCACATGGGAAACAGGAATCTCAATCAATGAATTGTTTGGAACTTAGCCATTCTGATTGGTGTAAAGTGGGATCTCAGGGTCATTTTGATTTGCATTTCTCTGATAACTAAGGACTTTGAACATTTCTTTAGGTGCTTCTTCTCTGCTGAAATTCTCAGTTTAGTTCTATACCCCATTTTTTGATTGAGCTGTTTTGTTTTTTTGGTGGTTAGCTTATTGAATTCTTTATGTATTTTGGACATTAGTCCTCTATTGCCTTAGGTATCAACACATGTTGTCAAGGATGTGAAGATAGAGGAACACTCTTCCATGGCTGGTGGGTTTGCAAACTGGTACAACCACTATGGAAATCAATCTGGAGGTTCCTCAGATAATTGGAAATAGATCTTCCAGCAATACCACTCTTGGGAATATACCCAAAAGATGCCCCACCATGCCACAGGGCATGTGTTCCACTATGTTCATAGTGGCTTTGTTCATGATAACCAGAAAGTGGAAACAACCCAGATGTCCCATGACAGAAGAACTGATACAGAAAATGTGGTTCATTTACACAATGAAATACTACTCAGCTATTGGAAGCTAGGACATCCTGAGTTTTGCAGACAAATGGATGGATCTAAAAAACATCATCCTGAGTGAGGTAACTCAGACCCAAAAAGACATGCATGGTATGTACTCAGTAATAAATCGATATTACCCACCCACCCCCAACCCCAAAGTACAGAATACCCAAGATACAGTACACAGAACTCAAAAAGTTCAACAAGCTGAAGGGCTCAAGTGAGGATGCCTCAGTCCCACTTGGGAGAGAGAAGAAAGCAATCACAAGGGGAGAGGGAGAGACCTGGGAGGGAAAGTGGAGGGGGGAAGAGGGGAACCTGATCTGGTATTGGGTAGGGGAAAGGACTGAAGCCCCGAGGGCCAGCAGAAAGAATGGAAACAGGCAACCTCAGGAGGTAGGAGCTTGGGAGGACTCTCCAGAATGTACCAGAGACCTGGAAGGTGAGAGACTCTCAGGATTCAAAGGGAGGGACCCTAGATAAAATGCCCTACAGTGGGGAGAGGGAATTTGTAGATCCTACCTGCAGCAGAAAGGTAGGGCATCAAGTGAGGGATGGGATTGCCATTCCACAGTCAAAACTTTGACTTATAATTGTTCCTGTCTGAAAGTACTGCAGCGATGGAAATGGAGAGAAGCCCGAGGAAAAGAAGGTCCAGCAACAGGCCCAAAGTAGGATCCAGCTCAAGGGGAGGCCCCAAGGCCTGACACTATTACTGAGGCTATGGAGTGCTCAGAAAAAGGGACTTATCATGACTGCCCTCTGAAAGACTCAACAAGCAGCTGAAAGGGTCAGATGCAGATATTTGCATCCAACCAATGGACAGAAGCTGCTGAACCCTGTGGTTAAATTAGGGAAAAGCTGGAACAAGCTAAGGAAGAGGGCGACCCTTTGGAGGACCAGCAGCCTCAATTAACCAGGACCCCTGGGATCTCTCAAACACTGGACTACCAACCAAGCAGCATATACCAGCTGATATGAGGCCCCCATTACATATACAACAGAGGACTGCTGGGTCTGGGTTCAGTCAGAAAAGATGCACCTATCCCTATCCCTATCCCTTAAGCGACTGGAGGCCTCAGGCAGATTAGAGATCTGGTGGGGTTGGGGTTGGGGGATGGGGACATCCTCGTGGAGACAGGGGTTTTGAGGGGGAGTTATGGGATGTAGAACAGTTGGAGGGTGGACCGGGGGTGGGGGAAAAATCTGGAGTGTAAATAAATAAATAAATAATTTTTGTAAAAGGAATTGTTTCCATAAGATTGGCCTGTGTGAATGACTGTGATATATTTTCTTGGTTAAATGAATGACATAGGAGGTTCTATCTCTCTGCAGTCATCCCTGGGTGGTGGCTGTGTGGTCTATAAGAAAGCAAACTGAGCAAGCCATCGGGAGCAAGCCAGTAACCAGCACACTTCCCCTTTCTGCTTCAGGTCCTTCTCTGACTTCCTTTACTGATGGACTAGGATGTGGAAGTATGAGTCAAATAATCCTTTCCCTTTCCAAATTGCTTTTGGTCACTGTTTCACCACCACCACAACAAAAAGCAAATTAGTATTTAAAAAACAAAACAAAGCAAAATAGAGCTATGTAGTCTGGCTCCACATAGACTTTCAGTTTGTAATACCATCCAATGGTGCATGATAGAGATCTACAGCAAGGGCTTCCAACAAAGAAGTAACATATGATTTCTATGGGGTAAGTCCATTAACAGACTCTTTCAGCTGGTGTCTCAGTTGGTACTAAGGTTCATATGTAGATTGGCAAGATATATAGACAGGACCATGACCTATAGGCAATAAAGAAACATCTATCGATCTGGAGAATTTCATGAGCCCCAAACATTTCCACACTGCTGAGGCAGAGGATACAGAAACAGCACAGCAGGATTAGAACTGACAATGGAGCTGATGCATCTACACACAAAATCACATATAATTCATCACTGAAATGCTATTAGGGAAGGGCTGGTACACCCTCTTGAGCAATTCATTCCCTGTAGAATGACCGTGTTGCTTTCATAGTGCATTTATTACTTCTAATGCAGATCAGAGGCAGGAGCAAAGAGTTAGACATTGAGTCAGCTTGTCTAAAATCATACAACCAGCTAATGACAAAGATGTAACTGAAATCTAAGATCTCAAATTTCCATGAGTCTAATTGCCCTGATTGCACCCTACTATACCTTTACTTCAGTATAGGAGCAGAGACACTCTCTCCTTTATGTCTCTAAAGTAGTGTTTGGTGCTTAGTATATGAAGCAGCTTTGACAATGATGATAGGTGCACACAGCCTGTGAGTGTTCATCACCTGCCAAACACTTTCAGCATATGATGGCATTCAATCCTCTAGTGAGCACTGCACATGTAGCACTACAAGCATAATTTTCTACATGGAGAAAGAAAGGTTTGGGGAAAGAGTTGTCATAGCTAGGCACCAGCAAATCCATGGTTGAACCCTGGCTTGACTGAGCAAAGGGTCAAAGACTGTTTCTAGGAAACTGATGGCTCTCAGAGAGCAGAGAGGAGTCTTTATTTTGATTTTTATTGGTGTTTTTATAATATCTATTATGGTTTTATTAAGCAGAAAAATGTAAATTTCTTAAAGAAAAGTGGGACCATGACTCCCAAGGAAATGAAGGGTTCCAAGGGAGAAATACCCACCACTGATTGTATCTTAATGTAATTTTTCTTTTTATTTATTTTTATCATACCCTGAGAACCATTCCTCCCTGCTACAATCCTCATAGCATTTGATATCACCTATTTAAAAAACAATTTGTATTTTCTCACGTGTGTTAAACAAACATAAAAATGTCTATTCTCTGTCTTCTATACAGGCAATACATTGTTTACAGAGGCAAGATGAGAAGATGAGAAGATGAATTTTTCCTACGGGGTAAAAACCAAAGGTTTATTAATTCCACCTGGAATTAAGGCCTGACCAAAAAAACAATTCCATCCAAGTCCAGCTTGGAAAAGCATTGAGTTTATTTGGAGCGTTTCCTATCACTGCACTGGTGAGAGGCTACTTACCAGAGTGTAGGTGACATCCTAAAGCATCACCAAAAAGTCCCACTCCAGCACAGATGACAACCTTCTGGAAGCTGAAGTTCCCCACCTGATTAGCTTGTCATATGCTGTAGTATCTATCCACACCTCATGCAGCTGGGACAGAATTATATACAACTGCATGGGGAGTCACACAGGGAGGGAGTGGATAGAATCTTCAATGAAGATCTAATGATCCATCCCAACCCCTTTCTTCTGTTAAGGGATAATAATAGTTACAAATTTCCTGTGAGTAATCATAATCATAGTTACTCTGATTCCAGTGGTATTAGTCATGTTATGACCGGAGGACAGTTTTCTACAGTAGTCATTCCCTAAAAGAATAAGCTAGTCCATGTCTCATGATAACCTAAAACAACCTGTTGATTTTATTTTATGATTAGTATATGATTACATACTTTTCTTTCCTCTTGATTCTTCCACACCTTACTTGTATTGCACTTGCTCTCTTTCACATTCATGGTCTCCTTTTTCTTTAACTGTTGCTTGGTGTGTGTGTGTGTGTGTGTGTGTGTGTGTGTGTGTGTGTGTGTGTG
>JADRCH010000054.1:8593295-8611791 GCA_019843965.1 Rhynchomys soricoides | reverse complement strand
TGTGTGTGTGTGTGTGTGTGTGTGTGTGTGTGTGTGTGTGTGTGTGTATGTGTGAGTGAGAGAGAGAGAGAGCGAGAGAAAGAGAGACAGAGACAGAGAGATATTGTATGTGTGTGTGAGAGAGATTGTATGAGTGAGAGATTGTATGTGTATGTGAGAGAGATAGGGTGTATGTGTGTGTGTGAAAGAGAGAGAAACTGTATGTATCTGTGAGAGAGTGTGTATATGTGTGTGTGAGAGAGGATGTGTGTGTCTATGTGTGTGTGTATGTATGTGTGTGTGTGTGTGAGAGAGAGAGAGCTCTAAATACATAAATACAATCTGCTCAGTCTGCATAATGTTATATATATTTGTAAGTTTTCATGGCCAACCTTTTAGCATTGGATAACCAATTGGTATGCTTTTCCCTGGAGAAGATTATTTCTCTATCTTTCAGTATTTCTTAGATGCCTACATTTCTTTGTGCGGGGTTGAGAGATCATGAGCTTTCCCTATTTATTTTAGCATGTCTTCTGATGTCATCATTGTTACATCTCTCAAAGCCATAGAGCAGCAAAAAAAAAAAAAAAAAAAAAAAACCCAAAAAACAAAAAACAAAAAAACCAACCAACCAACCAGCCAAACAAACAAAAAAATCACACCTGGCATAAGAAGCCCTCTTTTGAATGATTGATTGGGGTTGTCCAAAAGACTCTCAAATATTAGAGTCTATCTTTTATGGCCATGCCCCACCCCAGTAGAGGTGGGAGGTAAGTTATATTGCTGAAGACATCATGCATTTCAGACCTTCAGGCACAGAACCCAAAGGCCCCTGAGCTGGAACTGACCAGAAAGCCTCCTCCCTGAGGACTGACTTTCATAGTACTGAAAGCTGTACCCATATTTGATGCCTATGAATCATAGCAGCATGGCATGATAACCCTAAGGCATGCACAACTTGGCAGTAATGAACAGCTTTCTAGCTGGAGTTAAGACATGCTCAACAAGAGGGAAATGATGACTGTACTAAAACCTGGATGATGACCCAGGGCTAGTGAAGTCATGAATCTTAGAGAAGAATCCCTAACCAGGGACTGATTTTTAAAAGCTGGAGGAAAAGGGAAAAGAATAAAAATGAAACTGATGGCTTCAAGACAAGAGAAGGAATGCAAGTCCTTATATTATCCATCTTCTGACTTTTCTGAGACATCAAGTGTAAAGTCTTTGCCATTCCCTCAGCAGCACAGAAGTGTTTCAGTTACTCTCGAGGACATACGAACCTGCAGTGTCAATTCATAGTATCAGAATTCACAGACATTTTAACCATAGCAACTTCACCACTGGCTGACTCACTGCACGGTCTGCTAAAACCAAATCTGATCACTCACTGGGAAGAATATGAGGAATAACACTCCTAATTTGTAAAGCGGTGAGCAGACAACCATGCTATCAAGGCTCAGCAGACATGAGCAGTTTCATATTGCAATCAAATAAAACAAGAAGTCTGACACCCAGCTAATGATATGCTTCACTGTGATTTGACTGCATTGTAATTTGACCTAAATGCTGAATGGTTTGTGTAAATTACTGTATTTATTAGCAATGACTATCTGCTAATGTTTGCAGGGCACTTTAAAGTTTAAAATGCTCTTTAGATTATCTCATTATCTCACACGAGATGATCTAATGAGTGAAGTAAATGTTACTTTCATCTAAATCACTCAATGACATGTTAGAAAAGCCAGACAGACACTCCCAACTCCTTTTATGGCTAAGAAAGCTGAGGAATACACATAAGACACACAGGGTTTCTGGTGGACAATTGACTATCCTGATTCCCAGTGATAACTTTTCTGTCTTGTACTGTGTCACCTTTCATGTACCTGGGTATAGTGTTTTTTTCCAGGTAATTTCAGTCTAAGCAAGAGGTGGAGGAGAGCATATCCTGAAATAACAGCACCATTTTATAGTTTAGATCCCTTTAAGTCCTTCAAGAGGCATATCCATAACTTTCTAAATGCCAATCTGGGTTTTATGTTACTGGAATTTCAAAAGTGTAAGGAAGGAGGGAGGAAGGGAGGAGGGAAGAAGGAAGGAGGGAGGAAGGGAGGAGGGAGGAAGGGAGGATAATCTTTCAGAGCTACAGCTAGCTGTGAATAGTAGAAGGAATAATTCATTTCTGCACATTGCTTCTTAGACTTCGAGGCATTTCTTTTAAGCAAATGACAAATGAACAAGTACTTCAGCTTTTTGTAGTAGACTCTTCATTACCTGGTTCTCAGAGTCAGTTCCACTTGGCTGTAGTGGCACAAAACAAAACTCACATGTTCTTGACTTGTTTGGAGTCCCAGATGCTCCTGGGTGTTGTTGTCATTGACTGCACAGCACCTACTTATTATCTAACAGATTCAATACCTCATGTCCATTCTACAGTCATCAGAGTGTCTTGGGGTGGTAAACATCCAGAAGGTCCTATCATAGACCAGTTATAATCAACACACACACACACACACACCCCTCCCCGGTTTGAACCTGGTGTCTGTGAATGCTGGGTGCTAGTTAAGTTCTGAAAACAGTAAAGTTTTGAGTGAATGTACATTATTTGACATGAGCCCGCCATGTCAAGGTCCAAGGAATAAGAACTGTAGGAAATTTGCATAGCCTTTCCCTAGGGTCATGTTTGAAAGAGCAAAGACTTCCTCTATTCAAGGCTGGTTGATGAGTCCTCTATCTGAAGTATTTGGTTCATGATCTATTGGTGAAACACCATGATCATGGAACTTTATAAAATATTTAATTGATAGCTTGCTTACATTTCAGAGGGTTAGTCCATTGTCATCATGACAGCTGAGTGTTGCAGTAAGCTGGCATGATGGAGAAGGAGCTGAGAATTCACATCTGGTTTGTAAGTTGCAGGCAGAGTGACACTGGGCCTGGCATGGGGTTTTGAAACTTCAAAGATACCCCTCCCACCTCCAGTGAAACAACTCGTCCAAGACCACATCTCCCCCAACACGGCCCCACTGCCATTCTCATTCACACCTGCGCACCAAGAACAAGTGTTTATGTATAATTGATTATTGTGTACAAAAACTGGCAGTTGCAGTTTCTTCCTCCAGGAATTACTTCCTCCAAAAATGACAACTTGTGACTGCTGGTCTTCAGAGAGACCCTACTGAGACTAGCAAGACCTCCCACACCCCACCATGGTGTACATAATGTACAAGTTGAGGCTGCAAGTTGTTGCTGAGTTGATGTGGTTCTGTCAGAGTGAACACAGCCCACTTGACTCCCGATTTTCTGTATGTGTGTCTTTGCATCTCTCCCTTCTTTATTCTCTCACTGCCTGAGTCATGTTTCTAGGCACAAGCCATACAGGATGTCTCAGTAATTAATTTTCTTGATTCTGTTAGCTCTTGGTATTATGTAATGCAACATCTATAGACCATAGCATAAGGCCATACTCAGTTATTATACATTTACTTATCTCGGAAACAGGGACTCTTGGACTGGCCAAAGGATGGTGGAGTTTCAAACACTTGTCTCAAAGACAAACCTTAGTGGTAATTGCAGTCACCTAATTGGACTTATGGCCATATCAAGAGGAGAAAATTCATGTCTAGCCCTATAAATTTAATCAAATACCTGTGTCTAGTGAGGTCATGGGTTATGGAGGACAGCTATTACTTTCAGATTTTGAAATCAATACAATCTTTACTCCACTTTAAATATTCATCCATTATACCTATTGACAAGCTTAGCTCTTACTTCTCATCAAGAAGTTGCAGTTTGCAGTAGATCAAGATCATCGTGGAAAGGCACACTGGTCAAAATGCAGAGCTCAACTGACTATGGCATGTCTATCCCAATTAATACATTTACAGCACAATCCCTATACATTAGGATCAGGGGACTTTAAGGAAGAGGGGTGGGAAGATAGTGTAAGTCACTGGACAGAGACAGCTGCCTGGAGAATGATATAGTATCTTATTTAAAAAATAAGAGAACTAGAAAATGAGGGAGGAGCAGTCTGGGAGGATATTGTGGTAGGAGTTGGGGAATAAATAGGTTTAGATACATTGTATTAAATTTTCTTTTTTTCTTTTTCTTTTTTGATACTTTATTTGCATTTCAAATGTTTTACCCTTTCCATGTATACCCTTTGGAAACCCCCTATCCCATTCCCCCTCCCCTGCCTCTATGAGGGTATTATCCATCCCACCCAGCCACTCCTGTCTTCCCTTCCTAGCATTCCCCTACACTGGGGCATCTAACACTCTCAGACCCAAGGGCCTCTCCTACCACTGATGGCCAACAAGGCCCTACTCTGCCACATATGTGGCCAGCATCATGGGTACCTCCATATGTATTCTTTGGTTGTAGGTCCAGTCTCTGGGAACCCCAGGGAGCCTGACCAGTTGACACTGCTGCTCCTTCCATGGGGTTGCAAACTCCCTCAGCTCCTTCAGTCCTTTCTCCAACTCCTCCATCTGGGACCCCACGCTCAGTCCAACAGTTGCTGTGAACTGAATCATGGGTATTCTGAACTTTTGGGCTAATATCTGCTTATCATTGAGTACATACCTTGTTTGTTCTTAAATGGTTGAGTTATCTCACTCAGGATGATATTTTCAAGTTCCATCCATTTGCCTGTGAATTTCATGAAGTCATTAATAGCCAAGTAGTATTCCATTTGTATATGTACCACATTTTCTGTATCCATTCTTCTGTTGAGGGACATCTGGGTTGTTTCCAGCTTCTGGTTATTATAAATATGGCTGCTATGAACATAGTGGACTGTGTGTCCTTATTGCTTGTTGGAGCATCTTCTGGGTATATGCCAAGTGGTATAGCTGGGTCCTCAGGTAGTATTATGTCCAATTTTCTGAGGGTCTGCCAAACTGACTTCCAGAGTGGTTGTACCAACTTGCAATCCCACCAGCAATGGAAGAGGGTTTCTCTTTCACCACATCCTCACTAGCATCTGCCGTCACCTGAGTTTTTGATCTTAGCCATTCTGACTGGTGTGAGGTGGTATCTCAATGTTGTTTTGATTTGCATTTCCCTGATGACTGAGGATGTTGGACATTTCTTTAGGTGCTTCTCAGCCCTCCGAGTTTCCTCAGTTGAGAATTCTCAGTTTAGCTCTGTTCCCCATATTTGATAGAATTATTTGGTTCTCTGGAGTCTTTTTGAGTTCTTTGTATATATTGAATAGTAACCCTCTATCGATGTAGGATCGGGAAAGGTCTTTCCCTAATCTGTTGGTTGCCGTTTTGTCCTATTGATAGTGTCCTTTGCCTTACAGAAGCTTTGCAATTTTACAAGGTCCCATTTGTTGATTCTTGATCTTAGAGCATAAGCCATTGGTGTTCTGTTCAGGAACTTTTCCCCTGTGCCCATGTGTTCGAGACTTTTCCTCACTTTCTCTTCTATTAGATTCAGTGTATCTGGTTTTATGTAGAGTTCCTTGATCCATTTGGACTTGAGCTTTATACAGGGAGATAGGAATGGATCAGTTTGTATTCTTCTACATGTTGCCAGTTGAACCAGCACCATTTGTTGAAAATGCTATCTTTTTTTCCACTGGATGGTTTTAGCTTCTTTGTTAAAATCAAGTGACTGTACGTGTGTAGGTTCATTTCTGGGTCTTCAACTCTATTCCATTGATCTACCTGCCTGTCACTGTACCAATACCATGCAGTTTTTAATCACTACTGCTGTGTAGTACAGCTTGAGGTCAGGGATGCTGATTCCTTAAGAAGTCCTTTTATTGTTGAGAATAGTTTTTGTTATCCGGGCTTTTTTTTATTCTAAATGAATTTGAGAATTGCTCTTTCTAACTCTATGAAGAATTGAGTTGGAATTTTAATAAGGATTGCAATGAATCTGTAGATTGCTTTCAGAAAGATGGCCATTTTAACTACATTAATCCTGCCAATCCATGAGCATAGGAGATCTTTCCATCTTCTGAAGTCTTCGTCGATTTTTTTCTTCAGAGACTTGAAGTTCTTGTCAGACAGATCTTTCACTTGTTTGGTTAGAGTCACACCAAGATACTTTATATTGTTTGTGACAATTATGAAGGTTGTCATTTCCCTAATTTCTTTCTCAGTCTGTTTATCCTTCAAGTATAGGAAGGCTACTGATTTGCTTGAGTTAATTTTGTATCCGGTCACTTTGCTGAAGGTGTTTATCAGCTGTAGCAGATCTCTGGTGGAGTTTTTTGGGTCACTTAAGTATAACATCATATCATCTGCAAATAGTGATATTTTGATTTCTTCCTTTCCACTTTGTATCCCTTTGACCTCCTTTTGTTGTCTAATTGCTGTAGCTTGAACTCCAAGCACTATATTGAATAGATAGGGAGAGAGTGGACAGCCCTGTCTAGTCCCTGATTTTAGTGGGATTGCTTCAAGTTTCTCTCCATTTAGTTTGATGTTGGCTACTGGTTTGCTGAATATTGATTTTACTAGGTTTAGGTATGGGCCTTGAATTCCTGATCTTTCTAAGACTTTTATCATGAAAGGATGCTGAATTTTGTCAAATTCTTTTTCAGCATCTAACAAAATGACCATGTGTTTTTTTTTTCTTCTTTGAGTTTATTTATGTAGTAGATTACATTGATGGATTGCCGGGTATTGAACCATCCCTACATCCCTGGGATGAAGCCTACTTGATCGTAATGAACGATCATTTTGGTATGTTCTTGGATTCAGCTTGCAATAATTTTATTGAGTACTTTTGCATCGATATTCATCAGAAAAATTGGTCTGAAGTTTCCTTTTATTGTTGGTTCTTTGTGAGCTTTTGGTATCAGTGTAACTCAAAGAATTAATTGGATAGTGTTCCTTCTGTTTCTATTTTGTGGAATAATTTGAAGAGTATTCATATTAGGTCTTCCTTGAAGGTCTGATAGAATTCTGCACTAAACCCATCTGGTCCTGGGCTTTTTTTGGTTGCTCCTATCTAAAAAAATGACTTCTTCTATTTCTTTAGGAGTTATGGATCTGTTTAAGTGGTTTATCTGATCCTGACTTAACTTTATTATTTGGTATCTATCTAGAATATTGTACATTTCATCCAGATGTTATAATTTTGTTGAGTATAGGCTTTTGTAGTAGGATCTGATCATTTTTTGAATTTCCTCAGATTCTGTTGTTATATCTCCCTTTTCATTTCTAATTTTGTTAATTTGTATATTGTCTTTGTGCCCTCTGGTTAGTCTGGCTAAGGGTTTATTGATCTTGTTGGTTTTCTCAAAGAACCAGTTCCTAATTTTGTTGATTCTTTGTATAGTTCTTTTTGTTTCTACTTGGTTGATTTCAGCCCTGAGTTTTTTTCTTGCCTTCTACTCCTCTTGGGTGTATTAGATTATTTTTTGTTCTAGAGCTTTCAGGTGTGCTGTTAAGTTGCTACTGTATGCTCTCTCTAGTTTCTTTTTGGAGGTACACAGAGCTATGAGTTTTCTTCTTAACAGTGTTTTCATTGTGTCTCATAGGTTTGGGTGTGTTGTACTTTCATTTCATTAAATTCTAGGAAGTCTTTAATTTCTTCCTTTCTTTGTTTCTTCTTTGACCATGTTATCATTGAATAGAGCATTGTTCAGCTTCCATGTGTACGTGGGCTTTCTGTTGTTGTTGTTGCCATTGAAGACCAGCCTTGATCTCTAGTGATCTGATAGGAGGCATGGGATTATTTCAATCTTCTTATATCTCTTGAGATTTGTTTTGTGACCAATTGCATGGTCAATTTTGGAGAAAGTACCATGAGGTGCTGAGAAGAAGGTATATTCTTTTGATTTAGGATGAAATGTTCTATAGATATCTGTTAAATATATTTGGTCCATAACTTCTGTTAGTTTCACTGTGTCTCTGTTTAGTTTGTGTTTCCAAGATCTGTCCTTTGATGAGAGTGGGGTGTTGAAGTCTCCCACTATTATTGTGTGAGGTGCAATGTGTGCTTTGAGATTTAGTAAAGTTTCTTTTATGAATGTGGGTGTCCTTGCATTTGGAGCATAGATGTTCAGAATTGAGATTTCTTCTTGGTAGATTTTTCCTTTGATGAGTATGAAGTGTCCTTCCTTATATTTTTGATGACTTTGGTTGAAAGTCAATTTTATCTGATATTGGAATGGCTACTCCAGCCTGTTTCTTGGGACCATTTGCCTGGAAAGTTGTTTTTCAGTTCTTTACTCCGAGGTCGTGTTTGTCTTTAACACTGAGGTGCTTTTCCTGTATGCAGCAAAATTCTGGGCCCAATTTATGTATCCAGTCCATTAGCCTACGTCTTTTTACTGGGGAATTGAATCCATTGATGTTAAGAGATATTAAGGAATAGTGATTGTTGCTTAGTTTTATTTTCAATTTTATTTTTATATTTGTGTGGCTATCTTCTTTTGGGTTTGTTGAAAGATTACTTTCTTGCTTTTTCTAGGGTGTAGTTTCACTTCTTGTGTTGGTGTTTTCCATCCATTATCGTTTGTAGGGCTAGGTTTGTGGAAAGATATTGTGTAAATTTGTTTTTTTCATGGAGTATCTTGGGTTCACCACCTATGGTAATTGAGTTTTGCTGGGAATAGCAGTCTGGGCTGGCAGTTGTGTTCTCTTAGGGTCTGTATGAGATCAGCCCAGGATCTTCTAGCTTTCATAGTCTCTGATGAGAAGTCTGGTGTGATTCTGATAGGTTTGCCTTTATATGTTACTTGACCTTTCCCCCCTACTTCTTTTAATATTCTTTCCTTATTTTGTGTATTTGGTGTTTTGACTATAATGTGAAGGAAGGAATTTCTTTTCTGGTCCAATCTATTTGGAGTTCTGTAGGCTTCTTGAATGTTTGTGTTCATCTCTTTCTTTAGGTTAGGGAAGTTTTCTTCAATAATTTTGTAGAAGATATTTACTGGTCCTTTAAGTTGTGAATCTTCACTCTCTGTTATACCTGTTATCCTTAGGTTTGGTCCTCTCATTGTGTCTTGGATTTCCTGGATGTTTTGGGGTTAGGATCTTTTTTTTTTTCTTTTTTCTTTTTTTTTTTTTTTTTTTTTTCGAGACAAGGTTTCTCTGTGTAGCCCTGGTTCTCCTGGAACTCACTCTTTAGAGCAGGCTGGCACTGAACTCAGAAATCCACCTGCCTCTGCCTCTCAAGTGCTGGGATTAAAGGTGTGTACCACCACTGCCTGGCAGTTAGGAGCTTTTTGCATTTTGCATTTTGCATTTTGCATTTTCTTTGACTGTTGCTCTCTCTGACTGTGGCTTGTCCCTCCTGCAAGTCTTTGCATCACTATTCCTTGGAAACCAGTTCTCTCTGAGAGGAATTTGGGTTTGGAGAGCTGTGGTACAGGGTCAGCTCTGAGGCACAGACAGAAACCAGAAGGATCCTGTCCCCAGCTGTTCCTTGGTTCCTGTGTCCTGATGGCTCTTCGAGGGTCCCTCTTGATTGAGGAATTTGAACAGAAGTGGTGGTCTTCCTATGCTTGAAGGTGTGTCAGCACTCCTGGGAGACCAGCTCTCTCCTGGCACTATTTGAGTATGGAGCCCTGTGTTATAGGATCAGCTCCCAGTCACAGAAGAAAAACCAGAAGGCCACTCCACAGTCCCTGTGTCCTGATGGTTCTGGGCATGTCCCTCTGAGCAGACGTAGTGGCCTTACTCCTGATCACAGGCTTGTCCACACTCCTGGGAGGCTAGCTCTTTCCCTGGGCTATTCGGATATGGAGCCAGGTGGCACAGACTGAGGTCCCCGGCCACAGATGGACACTGGAAGGCTCCTGACCCAGGCTGCTTCTTAGTCCCTGTGTCCTGAGGGTTCCAGATGGGTCTCTCTGTGCAGTGATGTTTTTCTTACCTCCACTTACCGGCTTGTCCACACACCTGAGAGGCTAGCTTTCTCCTGGTGCTATTTGGTTATGGAGCCCAGTGACACAGACTGAGGTCCCTGGCCACAGAAGGAACTAAATTTTCTAAGAAATAATTAACTACATTTTGTTTTTATACTGACACTAAATTCCTTCACCTAACGTTTCTTTGCTCAGGCAAATTTATATGTTAGAAAATAATTAAGTAGTCTTTATTTCAGTAAAAATTTAAAGACAATTATTTTGATATTTTGTCATATATTTTTTAATTAACTAATTAATTACATCAAATGCTGCCCTCCTCCCAGTCCCTCCTCACAGAGATCCTGTCTCTATTACTTCTCTCCTTCTTCACTGAGAGGGTCCCCCCCCCACCCCACCCCCGTATCTGCCACTTTGGCACATTAAGTCTCTGCTGGGTAGGCACATCCTCTCTCACTGTGGCCAGACCAAACAGCCCCATTGGGGAACAGCTATCGCAGTCAAACTACAGTTTTAGGCAGAGCCTAAGTTCCAGGTATTGGGGGAGGGGCACATGGAGCCTGATCTGCACATCTGCTACATATGTGCCAGGGGCCTTGGTCAAGCCAGTGTGTGTTCTTAATTGGTGGCTTAGTCTCAGATAGTTCCCAGAGGTCCAGGTTAATTGACTCTGTCGGTCTTCCTGTAGGGTCTCCATCCACTTCAGAGTTTTTAATCCTTCTTCCAACTCTTCCATAAGAGACCTCCATCCAATGTTTGGCTGTAGTATCTGCATCTGTTTCAGTTAGCTGCTAGGTAGAACCTCTCAGAAGACAGTTATGCTAGGCTCCTGTCTGCAAGCAAAACAGAATATCATCAGGGATTAGAGTTTGTCCATGGGATGGGTCTCAAGTTAGGCTGGTTATTGGTTGGCCACTCTGTCAGTCTCTGCTCCACTTTGTCTCTGTATTTCTTTTAGACATGACAAATTTTGGGTTAACAGTTTTATCCATGGGTTGGTGTCCCTATTATTCCACTTGGGGTCCTGCCTGGCTACAGAAGGTGGTCTCTTCAGGCTGCATGTCCAAACTGTTAGGCATCTTGGCTAAGGTCACCCACATTGACTTCTAGGAGCCTCCCCCATCTCAGATCTTGGGGACATCCTAAAGAATTCCCCAGCACCCAACTCCCAGCAGCTGCAAATATTCATTCATACTCCTGGCCTTCTGGGTCTTTCTTCTGTCTTTGTGTACATCTGATCCTATCCCCTATTCCCTTCCTCCTCCCCTTTCCCACCCACTTTAATCCCTCCCCCTGACTCCTATGATTATTTTGTTCCCCTTTCTAAGTGTGATTCAAGAATCCTTGCTTGGACTTTCCTTTTTGTTTAACTTATTTGGGTCTGTGGGGTATATCATGGGTATTCTGTACTTTATGGCTAATATCCACTTATCAGTGAGCACATACCATACATATCCTTTTGTGTCTGGGTTACCTCACTCTACGTCCATCCATTTGCCTGCAAGTTTTGTGATGTCCTTGTTTTTAGAGCTGCATAGTATTCCATTGTGCAAATGAACCACATTTTCTGTATCCATTATTCAGTTGAGGGATATTTGGGTTGTTTCCAGCTTCTGGCTATTATTAATAAGACTGCTATGAACATAGTGGAGCATGTGTCCTTACAGCATGGTGGAGCATCTTTTGGGTATATTCGAGGAGTGGTGTAGCTGTGTCTTCAGGTAGAACTATTTCCGATTTTCTAAGAAACTGACAGGTTGATTTCCAGAATGGTTGTACAAGTTTGCAATGCCACCAGTTATGGAGGAGTGTTCCCTTTCTCTACATCCTCACCAGAATGTGCTTTCACTTGATTATTTTGACTTTCATCCTTCTGACTTGGGTAAGGTGGAATTTCAAGGTTTTTGTTTTGATTTGCATATTCCTGATAATAATAGATGTTGAATATTTCTTTAAGTTCTTTTTGGCCATTTGAGATTCCACTGTTGAAAATTTTGTGTTTAGCACTGCATCCCATTTTTAATTGGGTTATTTGGTTTTTTGGAGTCTAACTTCATGGGTCTTCACGGCAGGCTTCTGTATGAGCCAGAGCTTTCTACCTGGGTGGATGTGACATCATCATCATATCTTTGCATCAATCAAAGAAAGAATCTTTCTCTCTTTTTGTCTTTCTGACCTGACATATCCCATTTCTATTTTTAGTTTTCTGACCTCCAACTATGTTTACATTTGACCTTCTTCTTCAGCATAGACTATCTCACTCTCTTGCATGTCCATGACTGCTATAAGTAGTTGTTCATTTCTTTATCTCCAACATAATTTAAACATGAAACTGGATTTGTTCTTAACCCTGAAACCATAAACCATGTTTAAAAAATCAAGAGTAGTAATACGTCTCAAAAGCTAATTATGATTCCGAGTTTGGGATCTTGATTTGAAGACATGAATTTGGGTTTGGCTTTTTGGGGTAGTCTTCCTTCACCGGTAAGGAACTTCCAATTTTCCCTGCCTACCAAAATGCTTTGGTAGAAAGTGAACACACTGTCTTGCATCCATCTCAGGTCTTGATACATTGCTCATTACATGAAAAGAAGTGAGCAATAATTGAATTTAGTTTGTTATCCTATACCAGTATGTTTAATTTCAGGAATTTCTGATATAGTAGCATTGATATATGAAGGTGTTTTCATTCTATTAATGCTAGGTTGTTGCAATAGGTCATTATCAAAGGCACAACAACAGTACATTTTGTGCTCCAAAAGTGGTTGGGCCTGATTTTTTTCAATCCATCTACTATTATGAGAAAAAGTTTCCCCAGAAAGCATTGTTGTCTGAAGTGTAGTGTGAGACTTGAGAAATTGAGCTACACCAAAGCTGTTGATTAGAATCGGCTCAGTGGTCTGGCATCTTTTAATTCTGTCATTTTCATAATTATTATCAACATATAATAATCATACATTGTTATGGATATAGTATATTCTCATACATGCACACAATATGTGATGATACAATGAGGATAGTTAGCATATTAATGTCTCCAAATATCATCATTTTTGTCAGGTAGACAAAGAAAATGCAATATATGCAAGAGAATTTGAAAGAGAAAATTGCTTAAGTATAAATGAAACTTAGGAACATGGATGGAATTATAGGCACTATGTTAAGCGAAATAAGCAAGGCACAGAAAACCAATCATTACATTCCAATGTAGAAACTGAACTAAAAAAAAAAGAAGGCCACTATATTTTTCTCAGAACTCGTTTATTTTTATTCATATTATATCCCAGTTGCAGCCCCAGCCATCTACTCCTCTCATTTCCACTCTTGCAAATCCCTCCCCCACTACCCCCAGCCCCTTCTCAGACTTTTTACCCCACCCTGGGTCATCTACTCCCAGCAGGACTAAACACCTGCTGCCCCACTGAGGCTCAACCCAGCATTCAAGGTAGGGAAAGGGGATCCAATGGCAGGCAACAGAGTCAAAGACAGCTCCTGCTCTAATTGTTAGGGGACTCATATATAAACAAAGCTGCACATGTACTACAAATGTGGAAGGGGCTTAGGTCCAGTTCCTGCATGCTCTTTGGTTAATGGTTCAGTTTCTGTGAGCACCCATGAGCCTAGATTAATTGACTCTGTAGGTCTTCTTGCAGTGTCCTTGACCCTTATATCTTGCTCATTTCTAACCCCCAGTATTCCACAAGACTCCCTGCGCTCTGCCTGATGTTTGGATGTGGGTCTCTGTACCTCTTTCCATCTGCTGCTGGAGGAAGCCTCTCAGGAGACAGTTATGCTAGACTCATGTCTACAAGCATAGCAGAGTATCACTAATAGTGTCAGGGGTTGGCTCTCTCCCATTAGATGAGTTTCAAGTTGGGACAATAATTTGGCTGTTCTCTGTCTTTGCTCCATCTTTATCCCTGTGCATCTTGTATGTAGGACAAATTCTGGGTAGAAGATTTTGTGGGTGAGTTGATGTCCCCCTCCTTTCATTGGAAGTGCTGCCTGGATACTGGAAGGGGTACTTCAGTTTTAGCTAGGGTCACCCCCACAGCCTCCCCACAGCCTCCTCCAACCCAGGTTTCCAGCTAGTCCCAAATATGTCCCCTACTGACTTCCATTCTCAATCTCATCCCTCTCCTGCACTCCCCACACCTGATTCCCATGCCCATATACCTCCCCACACCTCTCTCACTCAGTATCCTCTTTCCATGCATATCTGATGAGTATTTTTCACCCATTTGAGTGAGATTAATAATCCTCCACTGGGCATTCCTTTTTACCCAGTATCTTTGGGTCTGTGGATTATAGCTTGGAAACCCTGTACTTTATGTCTAATGTCCAGTTATAAGTGACAATATACCACAAGTATGTTTCTGAGTCTGTGTAACCTCACTCTGGATGATATTCTCAAGTTCCATGTATTTTCCTGAAATTTTCAAGTCTTTATTTTTAATAGCTGAATAATATTACATTATATAGATGTATTACATTTTCTTTATCCATTATTCAGGTGAGGGAATTCTATGTTGTTTCCAGTTTCTGGCTATTCTGAATAAAGCTGCTATGAACATAGTTGAGCAAGTGTTCCTATGGTATACTGGGGCATCTTTTGGGTATATGTCCAGGAATGGTATAGCTGGGTCTTGTGGTAGAATTCTTCCCAATATTCTGAGAAACCGGAAAATTGCTTTCCAAAGTGGTAGTAGAAGTTTGAACTCCCATCATCAATGGATGAATGTTCTTCCAAGCTCAACATCCTTGTCAGCATGTGCTGTCATGAGTTTTTGATCCTAGCCAGTCTGAAGGGTGTAAGATGGGATCTCAGAGTCATTAGACAGAAACTAAATAGAGTAATAATGAAACTGATGTAATGAATTAAGTGGCCCTAACATATTACCCAAGAACAGTAGACAGCAGGAAATAATCAAACTCAGGGCTGAAGTCAATCAATTGGAAACAGAACAATACAAAGAATAAACAAAACCAAGAGATAGTTCTGAAGTAGAAACTTAAGGGTTCTTTAGAAAGTCAATTTGTTTGATGGTGTTTTACTGGGACAGACACATGATGGAGCATTTTTCTAATATGAACACAAGTTAAAGGACATTTTGCTAGAGCAGACACAGGTGAAAATATCTTTTGCTAAAACAAGCACATAAAAAGACACATGATAAAAGATTCTTCACTAGAGACACACATGCCTTACATTGCACAGTTGAGCTCCTTTTGTAAGGACTCCTTAGAGAGAAATGCACCAAAAAAACTTTTGATGGTATGCTGCCAGCTTCTTGCTACTTCCTAGGACTGAGGCAAATTGGCAGAGTGCTTTCAGCTGAGACAGACTCACATACTGAGGTAAGACATGTGGTGTGGCAAGACCCATGGAGGACACATGATGCTTAAAGAGAGTATAAATAAGACTCAGTGGACTCTGAGAAGGGCTTACTAGTAGAGCTATTTAATGTTTTGTCTTGCTTCTTCTCTGATCTTCATTTCAACTGAGGTCTGGCTGTCTCTGCTAGGTCATGCCACTACTACTGTTATCCCTACACTACTGAAGTGGACTGCTGGGATATCACAAGCACATGAAGTATTCGCAAGTGGATCAAGATCTAACAAAGAATGGAAACTCAGACCAGTTTCCCTTATGAATAGTGATGTACAAATATTCAATAAAATACTGACAAACTGAATCTAAAAACACATCACAAACATCATCCACAATGATCAGGTGGGCTTCACCCCAGGGATGCAAGATGATACAATATATGACAATCTATCAATATAATGCAACATATAAACAAACTGAAAGAAAAGAAATCACATGATCATCTCACTAGATGCTGGTAAAGCTTTTGACAAAATCTAACAGTCCTTCAAGTTAAAAGTCTTGGAGAGATCATGGATACAAGGTACATACCTAACCATAATTAAAGCAATACACCACAAGCCAATAGTCAACATCCAGTTAAATGGAGGGGAACTTAAACTAATCCCCAAAAAACAAAACAAAACAAAAACATAACAAACAAACAAACAAAAAACCAGGGATAAAACAAGACCCACTCTCAGCCTATCTATTCAACATAGTACTTGAAGTTCTAGCTAGAGCAATGAGACAGCTAAAGAAGATCAAGGGGATACAAATTGGAAAGGAAGAAGTCAAAGTATCATTACTCATGGATGGTGTGATGTATACATAAGAGACACCCAAAATTCTACCCCAGAACTTCTACAGCTGATAAACAACTTCAGCAACGTTGCAGGATACAAAATCAACTAAAAAACAAACAAAACCAAAATCAATACAAAATAATAGCCCTCTTTATACAAAGGATAAACAGGCTGAGAAATAAAAGCCACAGATAATACAAAATATTTTGGTGTAACTCTAACCAAGCAAGTGAAAGACCTATGTCAAGAACTTGAAATCTCTGAAAAAAGAAATTGAGGAAGATATCAGAAAATGGAAAGATCTCCCCTGCTCATGAATTTGTAGGATTAACAGAGTAAAATGGCCCATCTTAATAAAACTAATATACAGATTCAATGCAATTACCATCAAAATTCCAACACAATTCTTTACAGACCTTAAAATATAAATTCTAAACTTCATGTGGAAAAACAAAAAATCCAGGATAGCTAAAACTATCCTGAATAATAAAATAACTTCTGAAAGTATCACCATCCCTGATTTTAAGCTATACAACAGAGCAAATCTACATGGTATTGACATAAATACAGAAATGTTTTTCAATGAAATAGATTCAAAGACCTAGTAATAAACCCACACCCATATGGACACTTGATATTTGACAAAGAAGCCAAAACCATGTATTAGAAAAAATGAAAGCATCTTCAACCAGTGTTGCTAACTGGATATCTGTATGTAGAAGAATGCAAATAGACCCATATCTATCATCCTGCACAAAACTCAAGTTGAAGTGGATCAAGTACCTCAACATAAAACTGAATACAACAAATCTAATAGAAAAGAACGTGGAGAACCTCCTTGAACTCATTGGCACAGGAGACAAATTCCTGAACAGAACACCAATAGCTCAGGCACTAATATCTACAATTAATAAATGGAACCTCATGAAACTGAAATGTTTTTGAGAGGATGAGGGCACCAGCAAGTAGGACAAAAGAGCAGCCTTCAGAATGGGAAAAGAGCCTCATCAACCTTATATCCAACAGAGGACTAATATCCAAAGTATATAGCTATCTCAAGGAATTATAATCAACAAACCAAATAACTCAAGAAAAAAATGTGGTACTGATCTAAATAGAATTTTCATCAGAGGAATTTCTAATGGCTGAGAAACACTTAAAGACATGTTCAAAGACATTAATCATCAGGGAAATTCAAATCAAAATAAGATGACATTCTACCTTATAACCATTTGAGTGCCTAAGATAAAAACTCAAGGGACAACACAGGCTAGGAAGAATGGGAACCAAGGGGAACATTCTTCTAATGCTGATGGGAGTGCAAACTTGTTGAACCAGTCTGAAAATCAATTTGGTCGTTTCTCAGAAAATTTGTACTACTTCTATCTCCCAGCTTTACCATCCCTGGGCAAAGCATGCTCCATTATCCCACAAGGACACTTTCTCAACTAAGCCCATAGCAGCAGTAGTCAGTCATAGTAGCCAGAAACTGGAAACAACCTAGATGTCTCTCAACTGAAGAATGAATAAAGAAAATGTGGTTTATTTACACAATGGAATACTACTCAGCTATTAAAAGCAAGGATATCATGTATTTTGCAGACAAATGGATGGAACTAGAAAATATCATCATGAGTCAGGTAACTCAGACCCAAAAGGGCATGCTTGGTATATGCTCCTTAGATTTGGATATTAGTCATAAATTGCAAGATAACCATGCTACAATCCATAGACCCAAAGAACCCAAATAACAAGGAGGGCCCAAGGGAGACTGGTTGAATCTTTCTCGGAAGGGAAAATAAAATAGATATTGCAGGTGGATGGATGGATGGAACTTGTGAGAGAGGGTATGGGAAGGGGAGCAGGGCAGATGTGGGGACCAGGTATAGGGAGAAGAGGGGAAAGAGAACAGAAATCTATTGTATCTTCAACTCCTGAGATTCTCTCTTCCATTTCTTGTATTCTATTGGTAAATTACATCTGTTGTTCCTGTTCTCTTTCCTAGATTCCCATTTCCAGGATTGCCTTAGATTGTGTTCTCTTTATTGTTTCTATTTCCATTTTTAGGTATTTATTCATTTCTTTCACCCATTTAGTTATATTTTCCTGTATCTCTTTAAGGGATTTATTGGGTTCCTCTTTAAAGGATTCTACCTGTTTGATTTCATTGCCCTGTATTTCTTTGAGGAATTTATGTATTTCCTCTTTAAAGGCATCTATCATCTTTATAAGACTGGATTTAAGATTATTTTCTTGGGCTGGAGAGATGGCTCAGTGGTCAAGAGCACTGATTGCTCTTCCAGAGGTGCTGACTTCAATTCCCAGCAACCACATGGTGGCTCACAACCATCTGTAATAGGATCTGATGCCCTCTCCTGGTGTGTCTGAAGACAGCTACAGTGTATTCATGAGAGAGAGAGAGAGAGACAGAGAGACAGAGAGAGAGATAGAGAGAGAGGAAGAAGAAGAAGAAGAAGAAGAAGAAGAAGAAGAAGAAGAAGAAGA
>JADRCH010000054.1:8345260-8593285 GCA_019843965.1 Rhynchomys soricoides | reverse complement strand
GAAGAAGAAGAAGAAGAAGAAGAAGAAGAAGAAGAAGAAGAAGAAGAGGAAGAAGAAGAGGAAGAAGAAGAAGAGCCATGTTGCCTTGGCTCTTGTGCTTTATGTTTTTACTCTGGCCTTTAGCCATCTGAATATCCCTGGATATTGCTTGTGTAGCAGGTATTGGGAAGACAGGCCTAGTCTGGATGTTCCTTGTTTGTTGGAGGGCCACTAATTTTTCTTATCATAAAATGGCAATATATTTTGAATTAGTAACTCAGATCTTTATGTTTTTTGTAACCAGTTAAGGAATAAAGCTATAGAAGCAGAAGATGCCGTTTGCCCTAACACTAAACCTAATCTAATGGCACTGATGAATAGATGAAAAATGTCATATGTATCATGTAAATGATAGACATTAGTCTTTTTTATTTTAATTAAAAGGGAAGATGATTCAGAATTAAAATATAGAAACTTTCTTCATAAGATCACAAGTTATTTAATTACCACATGAATTCTAGTGAAATATTAGGGTTTCTTTTATTTCTCTGCTTTAGAAAGCCAACTTAGCAAAACTAGAAATTAGAGGCTTGGAGATGACAAAGAAGGACTGATTTAAAAGTGATTTTAGAGCTTGCAGTGCTTTAGGGCAATCTGGATGTGGGCTGAGCTCAATGGAGGCTTCTAACAATATATATTAGTTTGTCTTGCTTTTGACAGTTATATAAAAAATATGATTGGTGTTTCAGGTGTACAAAAAACCAAAACCAAAAACAAAAAACCAACAAAAAACCCCAGCCAACCACAGCTAAAGTGACTGAAAGAAAAAAGAAAGAAATCTGAGTTTGCTCAAAATACAATTTACTGGTGACACACTGACAAGTATGTCTTAAGTAGATGAACAGTAGGAAGACCCCCACATCACAAGGCATTTGGACTTATGAGCTGAATTAGATGAAAGTGCCCCACCTTCAGCCCATGGCTCTCCTCAAACACCATTGACAGGACAAATGCTAATTCAGAAACGGCCCCATCATCATGGATGGTGAGCATGAAACACTTACGACTGACTGTATTAGCTTCACTTTATCCTCATCCTCTAGGGTTTGGATACATGCTGGAGTCATATGCTTGGTACAGAGGCCTTGGTGACCAAGATAGTCACAGTCATATTAAACTGAATCTCTACAGTTAATTCATTTAGTTTTGTTTGTGAGTTTCTGTTATGCTGTTTTATGCTTGGTTAATTAATTCTCTAATAACATTTATTATTTCTTCCCATGTCTTTTATTATTCTTCCAATGCTTCACTTTTTCTAATATGCCACTCTCTTGACTTTTAACAGCATAATGCAGTATTGTGGCTGGTGTACAGTACTTTCCTATAATTTACTCTTCTACACGCATGCTTTATGTGTTGCATTCAATGTCATCTCTCCATTTTCTGCTACCCAAGCATGGCAGCCATCGTCCTGCTTCTCTGAGTCTGACTGTTCCAAATGCCCCTTGAGTGGAATTATAGTCTTGTCCTTCCATGAGCGCTTGCTTGATTTGAAGAGCTACCTCAGGTCTACCATGTTGTTATGGTTGACAAATCTTTGCAAATGCTGAGTTACAGTATTGTTGATGGACCACATTTTCTTTATCACTTTCCTGAAAATGAACCTTTATATTGTGTCTTTACTTTGTCTATTGTGATGTCTTTGGGCATTTTACCCCAAAATGCTGTAGCTGAATCATATCAATTCTATATTAACCCTTTTTCTGTGAAACTTTTACTATCTTTTCCATTGTAGCTGAACCAACTTACATTCTATCAGCTATGAACAAAGATTTCACAATCTCAACATCTTTTCTGAACACTTTAGCACCACACACACACACATTTTAAACGGTAGTCATCCCAGTAAGTGTATGGTGAATCTCACTGTGTATTTCAGTTCTACTTTTCCTTTTAATGATTGATTGTGTTACTGCTTTTGGGATAAGTCTTTGATCACCTGGCTTTTGCTGTTTTTGAAATTCCAGTTCAAATCCTTTGCCTGCTGTTTGTTCAAGTTACTGTTTTCTACATTTTGCATTTGTTCATTTTGTCATTTTCTTTTTAATGTTGAATTGTAGGAACTACTATATTGTTTATAAACGTTTACTTTTATTCTGAGGATGGACAGTGTGTTCTGTAGTTTATTTCTGTTCCTTGGCAGAACCTGCTTAGTTAACTCATCTCATTTTCCTTTTTTTCTGAATTTGTTGTTTGTGATTTATTTTTGTCATATGTAAGAGCTCATTGCTAAAATCATCATGAGATTTTTTCTCTTATGTATTCTTCTAGGTGTTTTGTCTTCAGATCTTATGTTAAATAACTCTGTTTTCTACAGGATAAAATATGGTTTAATTTAGTCTTTCTTATGAGTGTTTTTTTTTTCTCAACACCATTCACTGAAGATATTTACTTTTCATTGTATATTTTTTCTTTACTTGTTTAGAATATAAATTTCTCATGTACATATGGTTTGTTTTGTTCTTCCATTTGGTTGTTTTGATGTCAGAATACTATTTTAATTATTGTAGATTGGATATAAATTTTGAAATCTGCATTATGAAAACTGATTTATGATTTAATTACATTTTTTTAAAGTTTATTTTACTATTTAGGTCTTTTATAGTTACATCTGAACTTTAAGATTACATTTTTTTCCTTAGGTCTACTTGGTGTTCAAAAGTATAGTTTTTAGGTTTCCGTGTTTGCAAATATACTTTCATTTATTTATTTTTATTGATTTCAGCTTCCTTTTGTTGTGGTTTAAGAAAACAAAACAAAACAAAACAAAAACCCTGAATCGTATCTTTTTAAGAAGTGCATTTTATTTCTTAGCCCATTTTAATATTGCCCTTTAATTGCTAGTCATTTAAGTTGTTTTTATTTCTAAATTCTCATTTTTTAAAAGATATCAATGTGTATACATCTCTGTTACAGGAATATTTATCTTTTTAGGATAGCTTACCAAAACTTAAAGTGGTTCTCTATGCCGTTTAAGACTTGGCCAACAATCACTGTTAAGTATCTGTTAGAAGTAACTCAGGTAAAGGAGGGATATAAGTTATCTGTTGTAATCTATATTCTCACTCTATTTAAAGATGAGACAAAGTCTCTTAGAATCTGGGTAATTTATGCTAGTTATCATGTGTGCATGTCAATTATAGCTTTGAGTTTAATATTTGAATTCTATTTTAATTAAAACTATAATTATATGGATCCCCCTAGTTACCTTCTTTCCAACCTATTCATGTCTCCCTAAATTAATTGCCTTTTTTGCTTTATTATTTCATATAACATAATTACATATATAATATGTATTTGTTATAATACATATTATATGCAGTGCTACATATATAATAATTATGCACATATATTTAAATGCAACCTGATGAGTTCAATTTTGTTGTTTGTGTGTCTATGGTTATATAGTTTCAAGCATGAACCCTTTGTACAGTACTGAATAACCAGTAAGGGGGCTCATCTCTGGGAAAGGCTAATCTGCTTGACTTTCAGCAATCATTAACTGCCTGTAGTTCTTTGTCTTTGGAAGAGACCCTCTGAATTTCCCTTTTTCCACATTATCATGTCTATTGTTACTGCAATTGTTCAGGTCTTTCTGCAGCTATTTCTAGAAGACATTGTTTCCCATCAGACCTCCTGCTATTCTGTCTCCTACACTCTTTCTATTGCCACTCTGGTAGACCAGCCAGCATAATGCTTACTACATTTTAAGTGTTAGTTTTTAAATGAGCTTTGAGACAATTTTCATGGTTAAAGAATTCTATTCATTGGTTTAAATTGTTTTTAGGATTTAACGTTAAATTGATTCAAGCACAAACTTCAATCATCTTTACTTTTACTTTCTCATCTTTTTTCATTTTTTTACTTTTTTAAAGCTCTACTTATAGACAGAATTTTGGGCATCAGCCGGGGGGAAACTCAGAAATCACATGTGATGGGATTGTGCCTGATGTTCACTTCCTTTTACAACCTTAAATTAAATATCTTCAAGTATTACAAACTATCCACAAATTTAAAAAGCAGATATTTTATTTAATTAATCTTATTTTTTGACAGACAAATCTTGTAGCTGCTTAATATAAGAAACTTAAAAATCAAACTTATAAATATGTTAAATCTTAAGCTTCTGTTTAGTATCAGAGATATAATTAATGATTTCAACTTAAATATATATCTAAATTAGGCAATTACTCATTTCAAATTAGAATTCAAAATTTAGTCTCTTATTCTAATTGGCCAAATTATATGAAAAATTAATAAGAAAATAAAATATCTAAATATGCATACTTTTAAAATATTAATATTGTGGGGGTGAATGATCTTAAATATATTTATAATTCATTTAGGATCACCTTAGAACTTCAAGGAACTATTAAAATAGCAGGTTATTTCATGAAACTTAAGGATCAAGGTTTTATTGATATTTTGTTTTAGGTCTCAGATTGCCTGAAGTCCCAATAATGACTGTGACTTTTTGACACAATGCTGTCTAATGTTTTGTTAGTGACACTCATGGATGCTCACAACCTTGTGTCTTCACGATAATGATATCTGTGTATGAAAACCAAGTTCTTTGAACTTGGAGTCAACTTGAACATTCTACAATGACAGCTACTTGTTTGGTCTTTCCATGTTTAGAGCATAGATAGCTATATTACCAATTAACCCCAAATATATTTTAAATGTATTGACTAATACATCATTTTAATTTTTTAATGGATAGTGGACATTTAAATTATGCCAATGAGTTTCTGAACAAATAGTTTCTTTTGATTTAATGGCAGCCTTAACATCGGGTAGTTACTAAGATCTAGTTTTTTTCGTCCTTTCAATACTTTTTCTTTGCCTTCTTTTTTTGATAAAAACCATCATTTCCAGATGGCAGCCACTATTTCTAATTAGTGGGATCCTCACTATGCTCTTGGTAGAAATAATCTATCATCACCCACTCTCTCCTGTTTCAGATACAAAGTCTTCAAAGCCAGCAAGCCTAAGGATGTGAAAAATGCACACCCTCTCTGCAAGCATTTTTGTAGAATATATTTACATATATATATTATATATGGACATTCATGCATATGTGTGTATGTGTGCATGTGTGTGTTATTGATATATGTTTCTTATTCTTGAAGTCAGTGCTGTAAGACTACTGATGTCCTCATTGAGCTAGTTCCTTACCTGAGCTTAGTAGGATATTTTCACATTATTTTTTACTATACCCACATGATTGGTGTGGCATATTTTTAAATCACCTGATTCTGTGATGTGTTCCTTGGCACATAACTTTTACTATAAAATAGTTTTCTAGTTCTGAAACAGAATACGGGGTATTCATGTGTGATACATTCATGATAAAACTTTGGCAAAATTTCCATGAAATTTAAAAGCAAATGAAGACTATAGGTAGGTGTCTAGTTTAGGAAAAGTTGAGTTTTCTTTCCCTTTGTTATAAAATCAGATAGCTAACAGCTCTCTTCAAGAAACGGTGCCCTTTTGAAAGATACTATAGGCACCATGGCGCAAATCACTAGATTCTTACATTTTTGAGAAAGAATCTACACTTTGGGGATCTCTCTCTCTCTCTCTCTCTCTCTCTCTCTCTCTCCCTCTCTCCTCCTCTCTCTCTTTCTCTCTCTCTGTGTAAGAACACACACACACACACACACACACACACACACACACACACACTGATGGTGTTCTACTCATGGAGCCATTATATGAGTTCTATGTTGGTTAAAGAAAAATGCTGGCTGATAGTTCCTGGATATGGTATGCCATTGTGGTGTTTCTAAATTCTTGCAAGGATATCAATATAAGATACAAAGATTAACATGCTTTGTCCCAATCTAGTTAAACACTCATTCTAAAGATTGTACATTCCCTTTAATATTATTATTCTTGGTTGACAATTAGGCTTTTTACCTGACATCCTCATGGATACAGTGGGTGGGGAGGAGGTCCAGATTGTGGTGGAACAGTTGGAGGGTGGTCCAGGTCGAGAGAATAAAATCTGGAGTGTAAAATAAAAAATGCACTACACATCTGAATCTCAGACCAAGCTCTTTCCATGTGACATGGATTAATTCTTTGCAAGTTTCTACATTACAATACTTAATGGATAAAGTTGTAGTGTGGGTGGATAACTCTAATTTATATTTTTTGATAAACATTGTTCCAATACATTTTCAATGACGCCCATACCAGGATCCATTAGTTGGTCACAGAGTATCTCAAGGTTGTTACAACTGGTATATAATTTGAAAGAAATGCCTGTGAGCCAGAAGAAGGGACCATAGACCACCTATCAATGTAAATATAATGTAATCACATTCTCTATAGAGATGCAAGCCTTGTCCTGAATGCACTATTCCTAATTTGTCATAGATTTTTATAGTACACTAATTTTATCTGTTAAGTTGAACTTAATAGCATGCAGGCTAATGTTCTGTTCTAGTCAAGTAATTTTTTGATATTCCTTATTAAATATCTGGTCCCTCCTAGATCCGAAGAATATGCAAAGATTAGTTTTGAAACAGATTGAAGATTTGGTGTTTTTTTTCTTAGTAAGTAGATATGTTGTGGCTCTATAAACTAAGGGATATGTTACATAATTCATGTGTTTATATATGTTTGCAGTTTTTAATTTTGATTTGGGATCACAGTTGATCAAAATGATTATTAATACCCAAGAATAGATGTTCTTAACGTGAATTATTTTTCTCACTCTTTGCCCTCAGATACTTTTGGTAGTCACAGCTGGTTGACAGATGCTATTGGACTCTAACATTAAGAATCTGGGATACTGCAGAATGTCATGACATACAGTTTTTATTCTTTACAAACAATATATTATCCAGTACAAAATATGAGATCATTCTGAATTTGAGAAATTAACTAGGACCACTGGACCTAATACCTAATTCAATTTTATTGTTGAACCATGATGCATTTTAGTATAAAAATTGTCAGTACAACAGAGAGAGGTATTGCTGGTCAGCTGTTTATGCAATTTAACCATACTAGCATCTGGCAGATGTTGAAGATGTTGCAAAGACATTACTGCAGCTTTTTCTAGCCAATGATTTTGTTGTTGTTGTTCTTGATCATACTTTACACTTGATGACTTCTAGGTCAACCACATGTGATAGAAGAATATTTAAAGTAAAACTCTTCTTGAAGGCTTCAAATCTTTATAATTCCTTTACTCCTCTAAAATTTTTATGAATTTATGTGGGAGGTGTGAAGTGTAGCAGTTGCACTGAACTAGGAAAGAGCATGTCAGTGTGAAGCATGTTACTCCTAAAACCCTTACTAGGATGGAGAATTACTGAATCTTCATAGGATTTTCAAGTTCTTAAGCACTTCATCTTTTTTTGAAACCATTGTCTTTAAGCTAAAATATTCAGTCTTTGTCAAACTTTTTTTTCTACAATGATAAAAGCTCTAGTGTTAAATTACCCTGGAGATTTACTGAAGATCTTTTAGAGAATAAATATTGACTGTCTATACTTGTAATATATGCAAAACTTTGTCTAACTGACTCATTTTTCACTTTAAACAAACTGCCTTTGTAAATTAACTCATATCTAGAACCTTCATGCACTCAAAACATGGCAGGTAACTTAAGCCTTCTGCTAATCAAATCTCTCATTTTATTATACACTGTGATCAACACCCCAATTTGATGCTTCTCTACATCAAGATGAATAAGCTTCATAATTATCTATTTCCTGTAGCTATGGGATATGAGAGTCCTATAAAGCTAACTTGAAGATTAGCTCTGAAAGCGTGTCTTAAAGTAGTTTTATAACTAGACTTTGTTATTCAGTTTGCTTTTCAATTCTACTTTTTCTGATTCTTCAACACTTTAAATGGAATTGTCTCTTAAAGCCTTATGTTATTGCCTGCCCTTGTACTAATTAAAGGCCTTAGCTCCTAGGTTTTCCAGTGCTTTCCTTGTTATTCTGAATTTAGAATTAAAAAAAAAATGGTTGTCATGGAGATAGGTGTTAGCTTGTTTTTCTTAATTAAAAAATAGAAAATATACTTAAGTCCTTTGTGACATAAAACAAGTCTTATTTGACTATTTGTTTTTGCCAATTAATTCATAGGCTGACATTTTCTATAAACCAAATGAGTTCTATGTTCAACTCCAACATTGTCAGAAACACATGTCATATACAAAATAAAAGCTTTCAAATTAAAATATAATATATTAAACTTATATTGAAATCAACATTATTTCAAGTTTTACAGACCCTTGAGAAGAATAAGCAAGATGCCTTTGAATTAAAAGTTAGTAGAAAAATTAAGAGGTCTATATATTTATTTGGTACTTTTTTTGATGCACATCTCAAATAATGAGACAGTATATTCTTTTATCTTTAATAAAGGGTTTTTAATTGATCATTTAAACTGATTACATTTCTTTATTTCTTATAAGACTCGAGATCAATACCACAGTGAAGTAAGTAGGCTATCATGCAAGCAAATTTTTAAAAAGCAATGACTGTCCTGTCCACAAAAGCAGTCATCCTGTGTTTTTAACATCCAGGGAGGGGACACTTCCTTTATTATCTCATTCTCTTCTGGGTGTCTTTCATTCCAGTGTAGTAAAACACCTACCATTAAGAACAGACCACTTTATGCTTAAAATTTAAAATGTAGTTCTGGGTTAAAATTAACAATGCATCTTTCTTCATTCTAGCAATACATCAAAATTGGCCAACAATAAATGGGCACATCTTTATGTAAAAGATCTACATTATTTCTTTTAGCTGCTCCAATAAATCATCACAAACTTAGCTGCTTAAAAAACACAAACTCAACAATGTATAGTTCCATAGGCCAGCCATATGAAAGGACTGACCAAAATCAATGTGTCTTCAAGGTTGTGTCCTCTAAAGGTGAACCTGCCATCTTGACTCATCTCAGTATTTAAAGTGCATCCTTTAAACCTCTGTTTTTGTCATCACATCTCTTTTTCTCTGGCATGTACCATTATACTTCCCTTTTATAAGGACTCTTGTGACTATACTGCATCTACCTGGATAATGCAGGCAATGTCTTCATCTCAGGATCTTTAGGATTATCTATCTAGACAGTAATGTAAAGTAATATAATCCTGAACTATCAGACAAATGTCTGTCCACCAAGAGATGGTTGTGATGTAATATATTTTGATACTTATTCTTAAATCTCCTTACAAGCATGAAACATTTTGTCTTGATAATTCAACTTTGGCTGGAAAAGATTTTGTCTAAAGTCACAAATACTAAAACGTAGTCACTAATGGCTACACAAAACAAAACAAAAGAATACAATACATAAAACAACTAAATACATGAATTCAAAAGGAAACAAAATTATGTAAGATTTCCAGGTGTGTCATGGAACAAAGAAATAGTTGATGGTACATACTAGATCACAAGGTAATTAGATTCCTTCAGCTATATTGAAAGTCTAAATACATTGTCTAAAATACATAAAAAGATTGTCTAAAGACAATTCTTTAATTGAAAATAAAAATATGCCAGAGGTTATTTAATTTAGAGATCAGATCCAATAGAAAGGAATTAGATAGCAAAACAAAATTGTATTATAGGCTGCATAATTTCAAAATTACTTATAAAAAAAGATGATTTTTTAAATGCTGTGATTTTCACACCATGCTGAAATAAGTGTTTCAGGTCTGCAGCAAGCCCATCAGACCAGCAACCATTGTAAACAAAATTTGATGCATAATCACTGAGTGACCTATTTTCATTTCTAGGCTCTCTTTTAGAGGGTCCTGATACACTCATGGCAGTAATTACACAGGATGCCTTCCTAGGATTGTTGTTATTAATACATGAGAAAGTGCTTCATTTTCCCACAGATATATGGAGTAAATTAGAGATCTTATGAGTGCTTCATTTTATGTAAATGGTAATCATTTTCTGGGCTTCTGTCTTTAGGAGAGAAGTCCACCAGGCACCTGTTTATAAGAAGATCAAAAGATCAAGTAGATGATCTTGACAAATGTTCAACTTCATTAAATTGTTCTCATGGGGCAATTTCAATGGGGATGGTTGCTAACTGTTTACCAAGTTGCAAAAGTTCAGGTCTTTGGAGAGTTACCTTTTCTACACAGTCTTTTAAAGGGGACTTTTAAAGGTTACATTGACATATGCCATCCTTACCCCTCAATCTCCATGCCTATCACCTCTGAGGAACACTGATAATAGCCTTGTGAAGGGGAATTTGCTACTCAACAGGGTATATTGGAAATAATGGCTTAGTGGGAAAAACTAATGATTTTCTCATAAGAATGTGGGAGCTTTCTTTGGTTGTCATCCTTTTGTTAATTGAATGGCTTTTCTTATGGTAATGGAGGAAATGAGTGAACTGCACATTAAGAAGCTGTCTTGATAGGGAAATGTATTGACATTTTAGCATTATCTGAATTGTATTTTAAGAGTGGCTTTGTCAAATTAAAATGAATGACACATCAAAGCAAAAATGACAAGACTTCTCAGGATTCAGAATACTTACTAAATATTCTCTAGTTCTAAGGGTTCAAAACACAGGAGATAATTTAGGTGATGAACACATACCTTCTTTATGGAGTTTTTGTGGGATATTCAGGGACTTTAACTCTCATTTCATCAAACCTTTAGCAAAGCAATTCTTGCTACTTGATACCATCTTTATATTGACAAAGATGGCAGCTTTGTGGAGCTGAAATGGCTCTAACTGGTTCGTGAAAATCAAATCCTTTTATTACCTTTAAGTTAGCCTATAAAAATTTACATATATTTTTTCTCATTTACAAATGTCCATCGACTGGGCACGATCCATACTTTTAAAACCAACTAATTAATATTTTAGAAGCAGCTACTCAAATCCCAATCACAAGTTAACTCCCTTGGTCTTATATTCAAGATTCAGAAGTGATCCAGCACTGATTTGACCAGACAAACTTCTTTTATAAGTAGAAAATGGCAACTTTACAGTTAGCTATTAGAAAGCAATCAGTATCCAGGTGAAATATTATTATAGAGCCAAACTTATATGTCACTACTTTTTTTTTTCAGTACTGGGAAATGAATGTGCAAGCCAATGAGCTATTTCTAGAGCTCTTTATTTTTAAAAACTTTTATTTTATTTGCATAGGTATTTTGTCTAAATTCATATACATTTGCACCATGTACATGCCTTGTGCCATGGGACCCCTGGAACTGGATTTACAGAGAGTTGTAAGCTGCCATGTGGGTGCTGGGAACTGCACCTGGGTCCTCTAGTGGAATACCCTGTGCTCCTAACCAATGAGCCATTTTTCTGGCCCTAAGAGCTCTTTATTTTTAAAATATATAAAGTTTGAAAGTGAATTGGTTGAAAAAGGAGGAAGATATCCTTTGAGGTGTAAGATATGTTTTTCAAGGACAAAGGATCTTTGAATATTGTCTTGTAAAACACAATGCCCAGTGTCTAAAGCTGGGAGATTTCCTGGAATGATAGGGGGTTGGCTTCTCTGATGTTAGATGGGTTGAATTTGAATATGGGAGAAGTAAAAATAGAATTTTATTAAGGGAAACTTAAGGTCTCTGGACCCTTCTGGAAACTTGCAACATCTTTAATGTCTTTTTTACAGAAAGCCATAATCCAGTATTTCTATAAACCCTTCATTAATCATTGGCACCTATTAATACCTGGTTGACAAAAGAATAGTTGTGAGAATTCTGCTGCATTTGGTATATGAAGATATAGGGTGTGGACTTCAGAATCAACATCATTTCCTGGGCTTGATAAGACTCACTGGGTTAGGGATGAAAAAGAACTTGCCAATGTGATTGCACAGGCTGCCCTGGTGAGAAGTTTTTGACCTCAGTTCCAACATTATCTTGGTTCTTAGACTTTCAAAAGAAGATCTTAGGGTGTGGAACTATTGTTCATGGTTAGAGTGTTTGTTCAGAAGGTGCTAGATGCAGATATCACCTTCTTTCCTATTATGCATGTCTAGAGTTGGATCACAGTCTCTGTGGAAGATGACTTCATTTATGTTTGTAACTTAAAGAATATATTTGATAGCATTCTCAGTTATGATAGCATTCATAGCACCTGTACAAGCTCAAGCCAGACAAAAATCCAAGCATGGAGAGAGGAGCTAGGTACAAAGGTCTACCTCTATCTACCGAACTATTGACAATGGGAAAACTATACATCTAAGAGTATGTGCACAGTGCCATCTCTACTTAGTGGAAAAGTAAAGAAAACTGGAAGCACAGAGGATGGAGATGCAGGTCTTGGAGATGCTGGGGAAGAAGGATGAAAGGTGTGTATTAATAAAGTGCATTGTCTGACATTCCCAAAGAACTAAGAATTGTGTTTAAATGTTGAGACAAGCAGCAAACAAGTTTGAAACAGGTATTTTTTCTTGAATGTTGGCCTTTGCAGTAAGATCAGTTCCCAAACTCTACGAACCATGCCACAGGCCTCAACTTTCACTCCCTGACTCACACCATGCATTTCTTCTCTTAGTGTCTTGGAGGAAAATGTTTACTGCTGCTTCTTGGATTACCAGCAGAAGTTTACACAGTTCCTTGGGAATAAGAATGTCACATTGAATTGCCAGTTTCAAGAACTTGGTTGATCTATATTTAAAAACCAGAGTCTCATCAAGAAAATTGTGGATAAACCAATGAATGTCCCTTTCACACAGATGCTTTCAGAAGGAAACTTTTGGCACGTGTCTCTTTTGGGTCTCTTATTCCCTCTGATATAAATCTCTGGACAAAGACTCTGATTGTTTGTCTGTCTCCCTCTCCCTCCCCCTCTCCCTCTCCCTCTCCCTCTCCCTCTCCCTCTCCCTCTCCCCCTCTCCCTCTCCCCTTCCCTCTCCTCCCCCTCCTTCCCTCCTTCCCTCTCTTTTCTTATGTTACATCTGGCTTTCCGTGCCAGCCTAAAGAATCCTGATTCTTTGGAAAGTCTCCCATTGATTACAAAGTCATTTGGTAGGAAGCCTATCTCCTCTTGACTTGGCATGGTGCAATCTTGATCTCCTTGAGCTCATCTCTTTTCCATGCTTGTAGGCTCTTTGGTCCTGGGCTAATATTTATTATCAGAACTTTGTGACTGAGCGAAATTTAAAATTCAGGTATGGATTTATGAAAGAGGAACAGAGGCTGCTCAGTCTGGCTGTCTTCAGAATTTAAGGTCCACTGGAAGCCAAGAAAAAATATTAAAGGAGAACAAATGAAGCCAGAGTTACTTCTGTTTTTACATTCGATAACAACAACCAACACTTTTTTTTTGAAGTGAAGGTGAAGGAAGTAGTGGGGAAAGAGCAGATAATCGGAAAATACATAAAATGATGATGGTGAAGGCATGAAAATCATTCTATTTTCTTTGCTCATTTACTTTTCTAGGAGGAACGGAGAGGTTGTGTGAACCAAGAACCAATTCTGAGTCACACAGCCTTTCCGCCAGTGTAGTTTTCTCTAAACAGTAACACTTTGACTCCATGTCTAATCCCATTGCATAAGAAAGAGCCTCACTTCATCGATATTTTCTCTACTTTCTAATTCTGTTTTTCTTTAAGATTTTGATTTGATTATTTTGAAAACTGATGTGTGTCCAGGGGAGAGAATGCCAGCACAAAGGCCTGTGGGATTCCTTTGGGACTAGAGTTATAGGCAACTATGACCCACAGGAAGGAGTTGCTGGGAACCAAACATAGTATTCTGGAGGAGGGGCCGTCCTGCACTTTATCATTGAGCTACCTTTCCATCTCACTTTCTGATTCTTTATCCCCGCCTTCTCTTCTAGCTTCCTTAGTTTAACCTATGCACACACTTGTTGAGGAAAATACTAAAAATGAACGGGGTTGGCACTTTCCCGCACTTGGGCAGGCAATCAGGAGGCCAGAGAGCTCAAGCTGGGCAACAGGGTTCCTGCCCAGTGCATCTCACTCAGTGGTCCCTCTGCCCGCCATCTCTCAGGTGGGGTACCCTGAGTTCCTCTCGCTACCATGTGACATACCACATCAGCCATCTCAACACCCAATTACCGGGTAAAATTAAAACTCTTAAGCATATAGTTAACCAATCAGATTTACATATCAATAAAAACACAATTTACAAGATGCCAATACAATAATTTCAGAGCCAATTAATAATAATAAAAGCTGCTCACCTAGATTAGACAAATTATCCCAAAATTCTAACCTCTATGATAACATAACCATAGGTGGCGCTAAACCAGTTCATGCTGCCATCTTCCTTCCTCTCCTCCGTGGATTTTCTCCACTGTGCAACTCTTTGCTCCGCCTCCCTGTTCCCTGTCCAATCACAGGGCTCCTATTGCCCTAAGGTTATTGGACAGGGAAAATCCTGCAACATACACTCATGTTACTCATTAAGCTAAAATGTCTACAACAATGAAACGAACAATGCCACTGTACTATGTGGTAACACTCAAGTACGTAAAACAGTTCTGGTGGTGTCAAACTCAAAAGAATCAACAACAAAGCAGATAGTCAAGGAATGAATTATGCAAATTAGTGGCATATACTAGAATATATTTTGATTTTGTCAGCAAGTATGTGCCCTCCATAGTGGTTTAGTGGTGTTAATGCCAAAACTCTACATCGAGGATAAGGACACAGCCTCAAAGAAGAATGGGTGTCACTTCATTATATGCGAACTGGGCAGGGACAGAAACTAAAGTTATTCCTCACAAGAAGAGTATCTTCTTGAATGTGAAGTGTCTCTTTAAGGAGTTAATAGCACCGATTTTATTGATACTCTTTTTAAAAGGACTTGTAGCCCTAAAACTTCACAGTGCTTCATCAAAAATTAGAACCTCATTGGAAGCCTAGTTTCAGCTCTGAAGTGTTGGTCCACCTCTGAATGGAACCCCTTTCCATCTGGGGAGTAGCTATAGGTCTCTGAGGAAGAAATTGGTCAAGAGCAACTATATTATACCTTATTGATACAATTGTACAACAATTTACATTATAAAAATTTGAATCAGAGTCCCTGAAGAAATTTACCTGGAGATAATAACCTATGAACTGGGATTGAATTTTTACTTGCCTCTACCAACAGGAACAGAAGGTTGCAGTAAAAGGTGTGTGGTTCTAATGACTCCTCGGATTCATGGACTTCTAACACGTTGCAGAGGTACCAAAATGTCAGCAAAGAAAACAAGGAAGGGGATGGTGAAGACAAAAGGACTTAAGTAGGCTGGCAAGTAGAACAGGGCAACAATTCAGTTTTAGATCTTACTCTACAAAGCATACACACAGTGAGTCGGTGTGACCTGCCAGACAGATTCTCAGCAGTATACTCAGAGACCTCAAAGCTTTTGCAGGTGCCTTCAAACAGAACTGTTGGCTTGCTACAGGTGCCAACAGACTTCTATTTCAGCATGTGTCAAGACTGACCATTTTCTGGGTGGAAGATCTCCCCAGGCAGTGGTAGGATTGATGCCTAGTATTTTGAGAACAGAGTGAATTTGGTAAAATGGTTATAAAGCCCTGTAAAATAAGTTTTTTTTTTTTTGTTTTTTTGTTTTTAAATATATATATAGTGATAGATTTGCATCTTGGAAGATGTGTATTTTCTGTTCTTCTATGTCTAGAGTACTGATTAGTAGCAGAGAAAAATCATGTGGCCCGACTGATTGGTGTCTCTACAAATGCATGGATTTCAAGCTTGGATAGGTCCTTGGACTGTCTGCTAATTCATGACTATTTATCTTCTTTTTTATTCTTTACAACACTTTATCAGAAGAATTTCCCTCATGCAATTGACTGTGTTTCGAAAATACCATTTTTATAAAGGGCTACTTTCTATTCCATCAGTGTGGTTGTTTAATAATGTATATAAACATTCTCTTATTGTTAAGCATGAAAGTTGTTTCCAGTTTTTAGCTGTTATGAATAATGTTGCCATGGATATCTTTGTACTAAATTCTCAACAAATCACTTATTATTTCTTTACAACAGAATCCTACATGTAAAATTACTAAAGTAGAAAAGAACAAAATTCGAATATATGTGTATATACTTAATACACATGTGTATATTTTTGATGTAAATAATGCAAAGGTATTATCAAAATACATTAGTGAATGGATAAACATACATCATTCAGAATCCCAAAATTCAGAAGTTGGTATACTTACACATTTTAGTGCATAATCCTTGGAAATGTTTTGTGCATAAATTGTCATGAGCTTGTCAAATGGATTCTTACATTACTTGTCAAAATGTTCTCCAGAGAAGCATGCTAATATCCATTCTAACTGCTACCTATGGGTATTTTGATTGTTATTATTAAATAAAATCAATATGTCAGGAAATACCATTCCTTTGTTCTTTTGTGATAGTTTATATAACTCTAGTGGAAGAATTTATTATACTTTTTTATGTTGATTATACATTTCTTTTCTTCTAAGTCACATTCATTTTTTCTCTATTCCATCATTTTTGGAGAACAAAGTTGCTTAATGTGTAAGAAATGCAAATAACAATGCAGTTGAGGGCAAGAGAAAGTATTTAAGTAAGTGTGAGCAAAATGCACAGAATACATCTGGAAACATCTTGGTATTTAGTGAATATCTGCTAATAACAATACTGAATTTAAGGTAAACCTAACTAAGTCCAAATCACTAAAACTAACCTCTGTTTTAATTTTTATAAATTTCTTCTTGGTCTTTCTAGTGTTTGTTCTGGGTACACTTGTGAAAGATTTTTCTTGACTGGATTAGGAGAGATAAGAAGAGCTACCTAAATCAGGGCCACACCTGCTTGTGGCAGCCTGGGGAAAGGAAGTGCTCTGAGGTCTGCTCGCCCTCACTCATTTCTTCACTGGGATTAAAGCCTACTTCTTTATGATTCTGAGAAGACATTTAGAGACAACCATCCTCATAGACAACACAAATATTGGATTCTTGGACTTTCTGTCAGGAGACAGCCAATGTTGAAATAGTTGGATCAAAATCTATAAGCAAAGCCACTCGTGTGTGTGTGTGTGTGTGTGTGTGTGTGTGTGTGTGTCTGTGTGTCTGTGTGTGTTATGTGTACACACACACACACACACACACACACACACACATACATTCCATTAGTTCTGTTTCTCTAGAGAACCCTAAGAGGGATATCAAAGCAGCATATTATCACATTTTCTTATTTAAAAGCACACTACAAATTAAATCAGTCTTACAAATGTGACTTCTTGATTTGTATTTCTCTCCCCAATTAGAAAATTAACCTATACTAAATATAAATGCACAAATGTATATACATGTGATGCATGTGATATGACTTCATGCCTACATTGGTTTTAAATTATTTTATCTTTCAACATCTTCCTGAAATGTGTATAATCATGGCCAGAGAGATGAATCAGTGTTTAAGAACATTTGCTGATCTTTCAGAATACCTGGGTTCAACTCTCAGCACCCACATCAAGGATCACAATCTTCTGTAACTCCAGTTCCAGAATATCTGATGACCTTTGATCATCTCTGTGGGCATGAGCCACTCACACGGTGCACAGACCTCTATGCCAGCAAAACACTTAAATACACAAAAATTATGACTAAATCTAATCAAGAAATATTTATAGTCAATGATAAAGTACCATATCTTTATTTTTCTGAACTGATGCTTATACATACTCTACAGATTTTATTTTTCCTTTATCTTATGGAAGGACATTTAATTTTACAGTTATTTAAAGGAGTCTCAGGTTTCAGAGTATACAAGAAAGCTTATTTTTCTCAATAACTCCATATGTTCTCCTCAACTGCCTTCCCATCCCTTCCCTCCTGCTGTGCAGTTGTTTCCCTTAATACAGCTCATTTGAATCAGTAAATTCACTTTCTTTTATTAAACCAGTCTCATGTTGGTTCTTTAGCACTCAATAATATAAAGTTCATCACTACAGTCTTATATTCTATAAGAGCAATGTCTCTTTTCTTTCCCAGTTGCTATGCTATGGAGGGTTGAAATGGGGGTAGAAGAGACTGATTTTTGTTCTCCAATTTTTGTTTTGCTTCTTTATTTTCTTTTCCTTCTTTGTTCTAGCCCAAGAAAAAGGAGAAGCAAATAGACTGCTTTGATAATGATAGAGTTAGAGTCCCTGTCCTGGGAGGGTTGTGAGGACATTCCCAATGCAATGATTTCATTGTGGAGCAGCAGCTAGCCAGTTTCCACAGAAGAATAGCTGTTGATATTATCTAAAGCAGAAGCTGTGAGTCTCAATGGTACAGTCTCCCACAAGGTAGCAGAATCCAATCTCTTACCTGATAGGATAAAAATGTGAGTGAAGGGTAGATACCTTTAGCGCCTATGTCAAAGTGTTTCCTTGCTCTGAGAAATTACACCATGCAACAGTAACAGGTCTGGTTTAAAGGTTACTAGGGGAGAAGAGAGTGAAAGGTCTTCTTGGAGCAGGGGATATGAAGGAGAGATAGAGGCAGACCGACAGAGAGACAGGGAGACAGAGAGACAGAAAGAGGGACCTGGACACACACACAGAGAGAGAGAGAGAGAGAGAGAGAGAGAGAGAGAGAGAGAGAGAGAGAGAGAGATGGTACAAAATACACAGAAAGATCTGGAGTGTCTGGGGTTCCTTTAATGAGGAGCACACACCCAGCACACCTAGTGGTGGCAGGTAACAACCTAAGCAGCTGCTGGATTACTGGGAGAAGGCCAGTGGGATAACCTGTTTCTAATACTGACTTCTTTTCCCAAACCTTAGATCTAGTGGCCAAAGTGTGATTTTTTTGTCTATACCTCTGGGAGCTGGAAGGCGAGGGTAATAAATGTGAGTATCTCTACTTTTTTGGCTTAGCACTTTATGGCGGTTCTCTCTAGACACATGCCATACTCTCTCTAATGTCAGAATAGAAGTCTAACTAAACACAAGGTAGGTATAATCAAATTATTTTTAGTTATTCTTGTAGCTATGGAAATTAGAAAAAAAACCTGTCCTCCAGAATCTCTTCTTTGTAGTTCTTTGTAAGGAAAGAGGTGATGGGGCTGAGCCCACTCTACTGAAATGCTGCCTTTGAATAGATTCCCAGGGGAGGGGCTGTAGTTTTTAATGGAAGATACCTAGGACATGCACATTTTAAATTCTACCAGATGCTGCCACTCTCCATTCCAATTCATGTCTCACAGCAGTACCTAAGATTATTTCTCTCAATCCTCAGCAAATATGACATTATAGGCTTTTTATCCTATGGATTAAAAAGTAGCCTGTCATTTTAAATTTACGATCCTCTGATTTTATGTTTAAAGAAAAGAGAATATATTATCATTAGTTTCCCTCTTCCGGTTGAAGGATTTGCCATTTTACTTACATTTTGAAACGATATCATCATTTTAATAGGATTTTAGTGTCTTGTTATAGTGTATTTACCAACACCCTTTAATGACTAGTTGTCGGGATAATCTTTCTAAATTTTCAATATGATATGACACACTCCTACTCAACATTTTGTGCTACAAATTGAATTTAAGATAAAGTTTAAACTGACAGCTGTGCAAACTCATTTAAGATGGGGTTTCTGTATACTAGCTCAGGCCATTCATCCTCATTGCCTGTCTCATAATCAATGTGTCAGATGCAAACTGAGCCACCTGTGGCTAATCAATATCCTATTCTTGCTCAGGACTCCCTTCTTTGACACCTTTCTCCACTTCTTTCTGAAGTAGTTCTCTGCCTCTCAAATCTATTGTTCTTAGAGGACTTTATTTTTGTACTATCTACTCTGATGACCGTCACTGCACATTTTCTATGCTGGTTGTTAATTATTTCTTAAGTGTGGGATCTCTTTGTGGGCAGGGATAGTTTAATAACCTTTGATGTTCTGGAATTTAGCATAGTGCCTTGCACATCATATTGCTGAATTGAAGAGTAAAGTATTTTAACGAATCATTGAATATGAGTAAATATAAGACATAAGCAACACAGTTAGTATGCTGCTAACTACCTAAACATGGTTAAGGAGAGGTCGAAGCTATATCTCTACTAAGACAATGGGTATCTGGGGAAAGGTAAAGAACAGATTCTGAGGTTGGTTAATATTAGGGATTCAGGAAATGAGTCATTTTGGAATACGGTATTATACAGTTGATTTTTCCAGAATATAAACAAATAGATATACAATGGTAGAAGCATGGAAGTCTTTCCTTTTCTATTCCTGAAGACTAGTGGGATTTCTCATTTCCACTAAAAAATTTTAATGGCTAAGGTGGGAGTCAGATGTGGTAAAGCTATAGTGGAGGAATGATGCTTCCTTTAACAATAGTTCTGAGCTGAGCTGAGGATCGAATGGAGTGATAAGTGGGAGACAAAATAATTCTCAATTTTAAATATTTTATCTATCTATATCTATCTATCTATCTATCTATCTATCTATCTATCATCTAAACTCCAGATTTTATTCCCCTCCAGGTCCACCCTCTGACTATCCCACATCTCATACCTCCTCCCTGACCTCCTCCCACCCAGTCTCCAGGAGAATGTCCCCATCCCCCGCCTCACCAGACCTCCAAACTCCCTGGGTCCTCCAGTCTCTTGAGAGTTAGGTGTATCTTCTCTGACTAAACCCAGACTCTGCAGTTCGCTGCTGTATATGTGTTGGGGGCCTCACATCAGCTGGTGTATGCTGCCTGGTTGATGGTCCAGTGTTTGAGAGATCTCGGGGGTCCAAGTCAATTGAGACTGCTGGTCCTCCTGTAGGGTTGCCCTCCTCCTCAGCTTTTCCCAGCTTTCCCCTAATTCAACCACAGGAGTCAGCAACTTCTGTCCCTTGGTTGGGAGCAAATATCTACATCTGACTCTTTCAGCTGCTTGCTGGATCTTTAGGAGGGCAGTCATGATAAGTTCCTTTTTGTGAGCACTTTGTAGCTAATAGTGTCAGGTTTCAGGGCCTCCCCGTGAGCTGGATCTTACTTTGGTCCTGTTGCTGGACCATCTTTTCCTCAGGCTCCTCTCCATTTCCATCCCTGCAGTTCTTTCAGACAGGAACAATTATGGGTCAGAGTTTTGACTGTGCGATGGCACCCCCATCCCCCACTTGATGCCCTGTCTTTCTGCTGGGGTGGGTTCTACAAGTTCCTTCTCCCCAATGTAGGGTCTTTCATCTGTGGTTCCTTCCTTTGAGTCCCAGGTCCCTGGTACATTCTGGAGGGTTCCCCCATCTCCTACCTCCTGAGGTTGCCTGTTTCCATTCTTTCTGTCAGCCCTCAGGGCTTCAGTCCTTTTCCCCCCACACAATACCAGATCAGGTTCCCCTCTTCCCCCCAATCCCCTTTTCCTACCTGGTTCCTCTCTCCCTCACCCCTGTGGGTCCTTTCTTCTCCCTCCCAAGTGGGACTGAGGCATCCTCTCCTTCAGCTTGTTGACTGTTTTGAGTTCTGTGCATTGTATCTTGGGTATTCTGAACATTTTTTTTTTTGTTTAATATCCACTAATTAGTGAGTACATACCATCCATGCATGGCTTTTTGGGTCTGAGTTACCTCACTCAGGGTGATATTTTCTAGTTCCATCCATTTGCCTTCAAAACTCAGGATGTCCTCTTTCTTAATAGCTGAGTAGTATTCCATTGTGTAAATGAACCACAATTTCTGTATCCATTTTTCTGTCATGGGACATCTGGGTTGTTTCCAACTTCTGGCTATCACAAACAAGACCACTATGAACAGAGTGGAACATGTGCCCCTGTGGCATGATGGGGCATCTTTTGAGTATATTCCCAAGAGTGGTTCAGAATACCCAAGAGTCATTTCACAGCAACCATTGGGCTGAGTCTGAGGTCCCAGGTGGAGGAGTTGGAGAAGAGACTGAAGGAGCTTAGGGAGTTGGCAGTCCCATGGAAGGAGCAACAGTGCCCACTGGCCTGACCTCCCGATGCTCCCAGAGACTGGATCACCAACCAAAGAATACACATGGAGGGACCCATGGTGCTGACCACATACGTGGCAGAGGAAGGTCTTGTTCGTCATCAGGGGAAGGAGAAACCCTTGGGCCTGAAGGTGATAGATGCCCCAATGTAAGAGAATGCCAAGGAGGGAGGACGAGAGTGGATGGGTGGGTGGGGGAATACCCCCATAGTGGCAGGGGGAGGGGGAGGGAATAGGGATGGTCCAAAGGGGAGATCTGGAAAGGGGGAAACATTTGAAATGTAATTAAAGTATCAAAAAAGAAAAAAAGAAAAAAGAAAATACTCACTTTTTAGATGAATATACAAAAAAAAGATATCACTATTTGCAGATGATATGATGGTACACATAAGTGACCCGAAAAACTCCATGAGAGAACTACTACAGCTGATAAACAACTTCAGCAAAGTGGCTGGATACAAAATCAACTCAAACAAATTGGTAGCTTTTCCTCTACTCAAAGGACAAATTGGCTAAGAAAGAAATTAGGGAAAACACACCCTTTACAATAGTCACAAATAATAAGAAATATCTTGGTGTGGGGTTAACTAAGCAACTGAAAGATCTGTATGACTAGAACTTCACATCTCTGAAGAAAAGAAAGAAATTAAAGAAGATCTCAGAAGATGCAAAGATCTCCCATGCTCATGGATTGGCAAGATTAACATAATAAAAATGGCCATCTTACCTAAAGCAATCTGTAGATTCAATGCAATCCCCATCAAAATTCCATTTCAATTCTTCACAGACATAGAAGAACAATTCTCAAATTTATCTGGAATAACAAAATCCAAGGATATCAAAAAGCATTCTCAACAATAAAAGAACCTCTGTGGCAATCACCACCCCAGACCTCAAGCTATACTACATTGAATTAAAAGCACATGGTATTGGTACAGAGATAGACAAGTAGACCAATGGAATAGAATTGAAGACCAAGACCAGAAATGGACCCACACACCTATGGTTACTTGATCTTTGACAAAGGAGCCAAAACCATCCAGTGGAAAAAAGACAGCATTTTCAACAAATGGTGCTGGTTCAATGGGCAGTCAGCACGTAGAAGAATGCAAATTGTTCCATTCTTATCTCCTTGTACAAAGCTCAAGTCCAAGTGGATAAAGGACCTCCACATAAAACCATATATAATGAATCTAATAGAAAAGAAAGTGGGAAAGAACCTCGAACACATTTGGCACAGGGCAAAAGTTTCTGAACAGAACACCAAAGGCTTATGCTCTAAGATCATGAATTGACAAATGGGACCTCACAAAATTGCAAAGTTTCTGTAAGGCAAAGGACAATGTCAATAGGACAAAACGGCAATCCATAGATAAGGGAAAGATCTTTACCAACTCTACATCTGATAGAGGGCTAATATCCAAAATATACAAAGAACTCAAGAAGTTAGACTCCAGAGAAACAAATAACCCTATTAAAAAATGGGGTACAGAGCTAAACAGAGAATTGTCAACTGAGGAATCTCAAATGGCTGAGAAGTACTGAAAGAAATGTTCAACAACCTTAATCATCAGGGAAATGCAAATCAAAACAACCCTGATATTCCACCTTACACTTGTCAGAATGGCTAAGATCAAAAACTCAGGTGACAGCAGATGCTGGCAAGGATGTGGAGAAAGGGAAACACTCCATTGCTGGTAGGATTGCATGCTGGTACAACCACTCTGGAAATCAGTCTGGCAGTTCCTTAGAAAATTGGAAATAGTTCTAACTGAGGACCCAGCTATACCACTCCTGGACTTATACCCAGAAGATGCTCCAACTTATAAGGAGAACACATACTCCCTATGTTCATAGCAGCCTTATTTATAATAGCCAGAAGCTGGAAACAATCCAGATGTCCCTCAACAGAGGAATGGATACAGAAAATGTGGTACATTTACACAATGGAGTACTACTCAGCTCTTACTTAAAAACAATGATTTCATGAAATTCACAGCAAAAGGATGGAACTTGATAATGTCATCCTGACTGAGGTAACCCAGTCATAAAAGAACACACATGCTATGTATTCACTGAAAAGTGGATATTATCAAAAAAGAAGCTCAGAATACTCACGATACAACTCACAGACCATATGAAACCCAAGAAAAAAGATCACACCAAAGTGTGGATGCTACAGTACTACTAAGTAGGGAGAAGAACATATTCTCTGGGAAGTAGAGGGAGAGGGATCTGGAAAGGAGAGAGGAGGGGGAGGAAAAAGTGGGAGCAGTTCAGATATGGGAGGAGATGCGGAAGAAGTACAGAGGGTCAGGAATTTGAAAGGAGGTGAGTAGCAGTGGGGGAAGAGGAACTGAGGGTAGCCACTAGAAAGTCCCAGATGCCAGGGACCCAAGAGGTTCCCAGAACCCAACAGGAAGGACTTTAGCCACAATACCTAACAAAGGGGAGAGAGAACTTGTAGAGACCATATCCAGTGAGTAGGCATGGCCCTCAGTTGAGGAAGGAGGCCAACAACCCACCTCAAAAATATTAATCCAGAATTCCTCTGGTCAAAAGGAAATTTAGGGACAAAGAATGCAGCAAAAACTGAAGGAAAGGCCATCCAGAGACTGCTCCACCTAGGGATCCATCCCATCTGCTGACACCAAGCCCAGACACTATTGCTGATGCTAAGAAATGCTTACTGATAAGGGCCTGGTATAGTTGTCCTCTGAGAGGCTTTGCCAGAGCCAGACCAATACAGATGTGGATATGCTCAGTCCAAACCTTGGACTGAGCTGGGGACACCCCAATTGGAAAGTTAGGGCAAGGACTGAAGGAGCTGAAGGGGTTTGCAATCTCATGGGAATAACAACAATATCAACCAACCAGACTCCCCAAAGCTCCCAGGGACTAAACCACCAACCACCCAGCCTTATCTGGCATGACTGGGAGGGGAGCCCCTTGGTCTTATGGGGGCTTGATGATTCAGGATAGGGGAAAGCTAGGCCACTGAGGCAGGAGTTCGTGGACAAGTGGGGGGAGCACCCTCATAGAGGCAGGTGAGAGGGAGGGGGGATAGAAGGCTTATGGAGGGGAAACTGGGAAGAGGGATAACACTTGAAATGTAAATAAATAATATAACCAACAAAAAATAAAAACAAAAAAACCCGCAAAAAACAAAAACATGTTCATTTAATAAAGGCAATGTGTCAGAGTTAGTTGCAACATGTAATTATGCATATGAAGTGTCATCCAGTCCTTGGAACCACTTTAAACAAAGTCAGTCCTCTGTATTGGCTATTCCTGATTGTCAACCTGATTGTGAACTACAATCCAGAATTAGAAAGCTCACCTGTGATCCAGTTCTTGAGTCTGGAAGACACAAGTTTCTGACCTAGCTCTTGGCATGGAGATCTTGAGGCACAGTGGCCATGAAAAACTTAAGCCCAGGCAAAGTAGTACACCTTTAATCCCAGGAGACTGAGGCAAGGAGATCTCTGAGTTCAAGGTCAGCCTGGGACAAAGCAAGTCTCAGATCCAGGAGTGGTGGTACACACCCTTAATCTGGGACACACCTTCTGCTGGAGCCTTATAAAAGGACACTGGAAGAAGGAAGATTTGCTCTTCTTCACCTGCATGCCTTGTGAGACTGAGCAACTGCTCGATCCTTGGACTTTCATTCATAGCTGCTGCTGACCATTGTTGGGGAGTTGGACTACAGACTGTAAGTCATTAGCAAAATCCCTTACTATATAGAGACTACCTATAAGTTCTGTGACTCTAGAGAACCCCGACTAATACAGTCCTCCATAGCTGCATCAGACCCTCAACACTCTACCCTCTTTGTTCTTATCTGCTTAATACTGTATATTCTGCAATAGAGTCACCATAGAATGTCACTTATTGAGAGTTCAGATCTTGAATTCAGACTCCATCTTATAGAACCAGACCTAAGGTTGAACTCGAGTTAACTAACAAGCCAGCACCTAACACCAGTTCCCAGCTTACTCCCAAACAAGACCAATTTCCAGGTTACTCTCTGTAACAAGCCTGCCTCTGCCACTTCACTTCCTAACAACCACCAATCAGGAAGAAAACAGAAATTAAGTTTATGGTTTGGCTCCACGCACCAGCCACTTATGTTAAAGGGCAACAGTTGTGTGCTAGGCTAGAAACCTTTTTGCTTGCTAGCCATTTCCTATAAAATCTTGTCTAGCTTGAAGGCTGGGGGGTTCCTTGCCAACCCATACTGTTGTATCTGGGTAGGCCATAATAAAGAGACCCTAGTGTGATTGCATCAGAGTTGGCTCCTTGATGGTCTTTTGGGGTAAATGGACCCAACATTATCACAACAAATCAAGCTAACAGAAGTTACAGAACTTGAAAATGCATTGTATAAAGAAAGAATGGAAATGGTGAGTCAAGACTGATCCTAAGTTTTAACCCCAAGTAATGAGAGAAAGTATTATCAATTGCAATGGTGGGAGAAACCAAGAAAAACAGATCATGTCAACCAAAATGTATTGATTTTTAAGAACCAGAATTATTTTTCAGCTAAAATATCTATCTGATATCTGAAAATCTTGGACTGGATAACAGAAATTATCAGTCTGAGACTCAAGTTTGAAAATAACAAATACTACGTATATATTTGTTTGACAAAACAAACTAAATGGGTAGAATAACATGGAGACTGAAGGTCTGAAAGTCAAGGGAGATGATGAAAGGATGCTGAACCCAATCACTAGTGATTAGCAGGATTGCCAAGCATCTAAAGTACCTGGTGGAAGGAAAGACTGAGGGAAAGAGCCCAGCCTTCATTGTTCATGACTTCATATAACTACCTCCATGAAGGAACTAGAAAAAGAAATAGTAGAAAATTGTTGCTATTTTATTACAGGCATTGAGTTCAGCTAGGACCCAGAGTCTGATACCATCTACCTAATTAGTCAAACTATTAGAAATCCTAAAGCATAACATATAGCATTAGGCTTACTGCTCTAGGTGAAAAGTTCATCTTTTGTTCAAGTACTTAAAATTCATCTAAGTCAATGAAAATCTGAGTGTAAAATCAAGCCTTTATGCATCAAAATCATGCAATGTCATGGCTTGTGAAAATAAGGAATTTCAATGGAGCAAACAATTGTGTTGTTGAAGAAATGATTCATAAGGCCTCAAGCACCAACAGCATATCAGCTCTTGTCTTAGCCTGAAGGATGTACATGTCTCACTTGAGGAAAGCCATGAGGGCTGGAGAAATAAACGTATGCAATTAAAGTTTCCAAATAAATTTGTGACTCTTGAGAGTTCTGCTATATACTTTTCTACTTCCTAAATAATGTTATACAATTCTGTCTAAGGAAGTATCAGTATTTTTAAAATCACAGTTTGATGAGGCTTAGAACCAAAGCAGTAAAAAAAAAGTTGAATCCATCGAGAACCTTGGTCATGATGTCCACTGACAACAAAGTAGAAGAACAATTGAGAGATTTACTATGTATAAGAAATATTTAGGTCAAAGATAAATTTATTTGAACTTCCAAATGGATATGCAGTTCACAACTGATGCCCAACCTGAGACAGTTTACTATTAACAAAATCATCTTGGACAGAAAATCATGCTATATTGACAGAGTTAACACTAATTCTGCAACCATGTGTCTAGTGACTGTCAAACAGTGTGATTTGCATAGAATCAGACACATCTCAACATTCCAAGGAGCATTGAACATTGCATTTCGTCTGATACTAAATGTTTGAGACTTAAATATTACTGTGATCTGTCATTCAGGGTCTGCCCTATGGAAGCCGTGTGATTATGGTGATTGATTCAGATTTGTCTCAATGGGAACAGTAGGTCCAATCCAAGCCTGTAATTCTCTCCTCTGTGCCACAGCAGAGCGATTAGCAGGTCTACTCAGGAACCAGAACTCCCCACATTGGTTTCTTTATTGGATATAAAGCAAGAGGTAGGTTTACATAGAAGGTGTCATAGAATCTGCTTGCTAGATTTGTTGAAAGTTAGCACAGTAATAATCTAATGAAAATGATATCATTAAAGGATTACAAATATTACTTGTACCACAAAGTTATATAATGAAGGGGCAGTAACTTTCAACATATGTCAACTCTACTTAGCTGACTCATGAAAAAGAAGGTGAGTCTTTAAAAACTTCTAAAGTATTGTTATGCATTCAGGTTTACAGTAACTATTAAAGCTGATCAAGTAACTTGGTACATCTCTTGTTACCTGCTGCTCTGCCATTTTTTTCCTGTTTATTTAATAGAATAGACAACAAAAATAATTTGCTGCCCTCTGACAATGTCACTGAACTAGCACAAACTATTGTGTATATTTAATGGATTACATGGTCATAATATGGCTGCAGAATCCATCACTCTACCTTCTTCCCTTGCTCTGGTCAACCACAATGATATTACCACACAGTTTTGCTTCTGACCACGGAAGTCATGTTTAGCAAAAACACAAAACAAAACTAAACAACAACAACCAAAAAACCATACCACAATGGCTTCACATATGATTTAGTGTTTTGTGATAATTAATCTTGGTTGCCAACTTGCTTTAGAATCACCATGGAAACCAATATCTGGGTATGTTTGTGAAGAAATTTCTAAACAAATTCATTGAGGTTAACAGATCTACCCTAAGTGTGTCTTCAATATTCATTATCTAAGCTCCCCATTTGTATAAAATGGAAAAAGACAAATGAGCACCAGCATTCATCTCTCAGCTTCCTGATGGTTGATGCAATGTTACTAGATGCCTTAAGCTACAGCACCCAAGACTTCTTTTTAGTGCTGAACAATAGCCTAGAACTATAACATAAAATAAACCTCTTATTTCTTAAACTGCTTTTGCAAAGCATTTTATTACAGCTGTGAGACAGGTAACTATCATAGAGCATCTATGTCCCCTTGTGGCACAGCCATATCAACTGGAAACGGCAAAAGTCATAAAGCCAACACAACTGTTTGGAACAGCTTCAGCAAAGCTGAGCTGAATGTTCCAATCACTGTCATTCTGTCTCTCACTTTTAGGTTTCAGTCTTGGCATCTTGCATTCTTGGGGACTTTCTACATGATGACTAATTTTATGTCTTTTCCCAAGGAAATTATGTCTGAATCTTTTTATGAAAAGTCTTAAACACACTTAAACTTCTGCTTTTAGGGAAATGATATAATCTGGACCCATTTGGAAGTCTTCTTTATGCCCTGGAGACTGGAGATCCTCAAGCATAGATAAGAGTCTAACTATAAATTTATGTATGAGGCTATTACTCTAGGAATCTTCTTGGGGTATCTACCCCTCAGTAAACTCAAAAAGTATAATTGGTGCAGGATAAACAGAGATAATAACAAATTCTGACTGGCCAGGAAAATAAGTAACAGATTCTAAGCCTTGTTTTTTTTTGTTTTTTTACAATATACTTAGAGCTCTCTGAAAGTGTAGGTTTGAGATAGGGGTCATACAGGGCATGACCCTGGAGGGTCATAAGGGTCTCAGGAATTAAGATGGGTTGACTAAAGTAATTTTTCCTACCTTATTGTGTAGACGATGAAAGAATATCATAAAAGGAGTTAGATATTAGTATTTGCTATTCACAAAGAGACAAATCCAGGTATTTTCTGTTTGTCTGGAGTGCTTTAAAACTTCAGATAATGACAGCCTAAAAGCAGGCTGTCATATAATACATGTGTTTGCTTGGGAGGACACATTCTTTAGAATCCTTAAATTAGAGTTATGGAGCTGATAATAAAAATTAAATGTTTTATTTGTACTTTCTAATTGTGACGGAACTTGTAACCCTGGACATGTAATAAAAAGTCAAACACATAATCTGTACTTCCTGGATAATCGTTAGTCTGTCTTTGTTCTGTGAAACCTGTATAAATAAAGAAGCTATTTGACATCAGTCAGATTCCCCTTACCATTGGTGCCTGACTCCCTCCTCCCTCTTGTAGGCCACCCTGTCAAAAATAGTCAGGAAGGCCTTTGGGTACCCTGGGCCAGCTGAATTATAGGAGAGACTTTTGTAGACTTATCATGCTAATTAAAGGGCAACATTGGCAGTGATAGGATGATCTCATCCCAGATGTGGTAAATATTCTTCTCTCTGCAACTAATATTTCCTGCTGTTTTCCTTTGCCAGTATTCATTCATTAGGATCCAGTGGGTAGAATTAGTAAGGACTGTATTTTCTGTTCCTCCTACTGATCATTCAGCAAAATTTCACCATTGCTTTACAACTGTGAGCTGTCTCGTTTTTCATGTTCTAGTTCCTAAAGGAATCAAGGAACATTCACAGGGGAGGCAGTAATTATAGCATTCCATTACAAGTTATAATTGCCATCTAACCACTTTGATCTCCTTGAGACAGTAAAAAAAGGTGCATTATTACTGAAGTCCTGACTAGCAGTCAAAAAAAAAAAAAAAAAAACAACTTAGGGAGAATGACTAGAAAGCAAGGGCTTCCCCATTCGGTGTTGTATTTTCCTCAGTTCAATGTGGTCAAGCCGAATAGAAAACGGTAACAAACACATATATAAATAAAGGTTTGGGTCATTGTTATTCGCAAGTACATTTCAATAACTAAGTGCTTGGAGTTATAACATATATAAAAAAGCATTGCAAGAAATAAGCTAAACCTACAACCAAGTATACATTTGCAAATGAATGAACTGCAGTAGCCATGAGTGTATTCCCTTGTTTGAAAGTGAGCATATTTATTTAAGTAACAAATAATTATTTTTAATTTCCCACATTCTCTCAATTTTCTATTCTAAAAGTAACTTTACAACTAGGTATTTAAGGTGTGGAATGTTAACCAAGTGTGTGATTTTTCTAGAAGAGGAAAAAAAAATAGCAACCCAAAAATGGTACACGTGAGACTATGTAAATTTTTTGCTAAGAAGGTTAGTGTATTTACAGTCTTATAAGGGGAGAGTTATATCATGTTACAAGCTTTATTTTTCTTACTGCTTTTACTTGTAATTGATGTGTGTGTGTATATGTGTGTGTGTGTGTTTGTGTGTCTGATAACTTGGCAAAGGAAAGGATGGGTAGACTGTAACAGACTGTTATATTGTCTGTTATATGTTGTTAATATATGATTGATTATATTGAGAAAGATATTACCCAAAGTTCCCTTATCTGTAAAATTAAGGGTCAGAATACATCCAAAAGTAAATTTTGAGAGATTTCAGAGGCAGAAAAAGCCACCATCATTCTGCAAGTTCAGAAACATTGAGAAGATGATGCATTATCCTAGCAGATCTTGTCTGGTCCAAGGTCTTTCCTTCTCTGTATCTAGTTTATCTTCTAAGCTATGAGTTCTATCATCCAAGAACATCTAAGCCACACTATCAGACACATTGCTGCAAACTCCCAAACCTGACAGCCATGGTGACAACTGAACAAACTTCATTTTTAGATCTACCACCTTACTGTCTTCTATATTTTCCTGAAGCCTCCCACTTTCACCAACTCTCTCTCCACTCCCTCATACAGACACACACACATGCACACACATACACACACACACACACATACATGTACACACACACACACACACACACATGAACACACAACTTTAAACTACCATTTTTAGAACTTTAATTCTTCAGTTTCTTTCTCAGATATGTAAAGTCTAATTTATACAGTAAATTCTCTATATTAATGTTGTGGGTCATCTTCCAGTGAACTCTGACTGTTACATCACCCTATCAAGGGTGTCTTTCCCATCCCCTGTAAAGCATCTATTTTCTTTCAGGAAGCAGTGTCAGTTCTAACACCAGAACAGATTCTAATGACAGGGGAGAGATTCACCTTCAATAGATTTGTTAATCTGGGTTGTGTAGAAAATTCTTTGAAATTCTCAAACAGTGTTTCCATGTCTTCCTGTGAATTGTCATCAGTAGACTGATGGGATCCTTTTCTTAACACATCACTTGTCTGGCCAACTCCATTCCTCAAATCAATAGCATCGATCCGGCCCAAGAGGCCATAATAGGAGAATATTAAAGTCCATCCCAGCTCATCTGAGTAAGCACCTCCAGATATGCAACTTTTTGCTTAGGAAGTTGAACAAAGTAATTTCAGAAAGCAGAGGCAAGAATTGTAAAAACTGGGTACCTAAGAAATTATTTCAAGGAAACTTGATGTCTATAAAATATAATTGAGCTTGTTTAATTTAAAAATTATAAAATTCATACCTAAGAAGGTTTAATGACCCGAGGGTGAATTTAGTAGTGCTTAGCTAAATTGATATGGTACCAAACTGCCTTCTAAATATTTATACTTATACACACAGGCAAATACTACTCTCAGTCTTTATCAGAGAAGCTTTGATTTGTAGTGAACTAGGATTAATGCCTCTTTGGATGTATGTCTGCCCAAGATACTGGGATAGTCCTGTGCTCAGCCATAAACAGTACATTTTTATCATTCCCTTTAAAGCTTGGGAATCATTGAGAATGAAGAAGCAGAAAGAATGTAAAAAACTGAAAGATAGAAGTGCTGTGAAATGCTCTCTACTTGGCATAGCACATCCAAGGCAGTCCTTATTCCACAGCAACAGCAATGGATCAGGGAGGGAGCCAGAGGACCCTATCCCTCCCTCCGACACTACTGGTTTCTGGTGGATTCTAGGGTAAGGACAGTCATTGCTTTCATTTGTATACCTATTGGCAAGCACACAAAGCTCTTAACAGACAACAGTTCCAAATTCATGGTGCTACACATGGTTTCAGTTAAACTCAATCAGGCTCAAAACTAAACAAAGAGCCGAATGTGGGAAAAGGACTCTTGAGAATAATCAGGCAAATAATGGTGGTAAGACTTTGATAAAAACCGGGTGGGGGGTAACAACAATCCAGATTTACTACATATATATATATGAAATGATCAATAAATAATTCAGTAAAAGTTCTTTTTAAAATGACAGACTACAAGTTAGCTATGATTGTGCCAAGATCTTATTTGTACTAGGCATAGCTATTAAATAATTTGTGTAGTATACAGATAAATGAATTAAGAAGATCTATTATAATACTTGAAGAGGATAAAGAAAAGAAAATCACATAACAGTAACAACAAAAATAGCTGACCTTAGCACAGATGCTTAAGGTAACTGCCACTGCCTTGCACATGATTACCAGGCTCCAGAGAAAATTCAATTAACACGAAGAGGTGTGACATGAAGTCATAATGCCACTTTACTTTGTGCTTCACCATTTCTACCATTTGCTACTCGAAGCCACATCTTTCTTGTATGTGTAGAAAACTCAAGAATGTCCCAAGATATGTGTGATAATCCCTACGTTATAAAATATTGCTGCTCTGAAAGAATTGAAATATGCAGTTCTACAAACTTTTAAAATCCAAAAATATTTAAAATTGATCCACTTGTACTTGAGCTTTGTATAAGGTGACAAATATGGCTCTATTTTCATTTTTCTACATATCGACAGCCAGTTAGACCAGCACCATTTGTTGAAGTTGCTTTCTTTTTTCCATTGTATATGTTTGGCTTCTTTGTCAAAGATCAAGTGCCCATATGTGTGTGGTTTAATTTCTGGGTCTTCAATTCTATTCCATTGATCAATGTGACTATCTCTGGACCAATAACACACAGTTTTTATTACTATTGTTCTGTAGTAATTCTTGAGGTCAGGAGGAATGGTGATTCCCACAGCCATTCTTTATTGTTAAGTATTGTTTTTGCTATTCTGTTTTTTTTGCCTTTCCAGATGAATTTGAGAATTGCTCTTTCCACGTCTTTGAAGAATTGTGTTGGGATTTTGATGGGGATTGCATTGAATCTGTAGATTGCCTTTGGAAGGATGGCCATTTTTATTATGTTAATTCTGCCAATCCATGAGCATGGGAGATCTCTCCATTTTCTGAGATCTTCTTTGATTTCTTTCTTGGAAGACTTGAAGTTATTATTGTATAGATCTTTCACTTGTTTGGTTAGAGTTAGCCCAAGATATTTTATATTATTTGTGGCTATTGTGAATGGAGTTGTTTCCCTGATGTTTTTCTCAGCCTGCTTGTCATTTGTATAAAGAAAGACTACTGATTTGTTTGAGTTAATTTTACATCCTGCCACTTTGCTGAAGTTGTTTATCATCTGGAGAAGTTCTCTGGTAGAGTTTTTGGGGTTGCTTACATATACTCTCATATCATCTGCAAATAGTGATACCTTTATTTCTTCTTTGCCAATTTGTATCTCCTTGATCTTTTTATGTCATCTTATTGTTCTAGCTAACACATCGAGTACTATATTGAATAGATATGGGGAGAGTGGGCACCCTTCTCTTATCCACGATTTTAGGGGTATTGCTTCAAGTATCTCTCCATTAAATTTTATATTGGCTGTTGGTTTGCTGTATATTGCTTTTATTAGGTATGGGCCTTGAATTCCTGATCTCTCCAATACTTTTAACATGAAGGGGTATTGTGTTTTGTCAAATGCTTTCTCTGCATCTAAGGAGATGATCATGTGATATTTTTCTTTGACTTTTTTCGTACGGTAGATTATATTAATGGATTTTTGTATATTGAACCAACCTTGCATCCCTGGGATGAAGCCTACTTGATCATGGTGAATGATAGTTTGATGTGTTCTTAGATTTGGTTTGCAAGAATTTTATTGAGTATTTTGGCAAAATATTCATAAGCTAGAATGGTCTCAAGTTCTCTTTTTTTGGTTGGGTCCTTGTGTGGTTTAGGTGTCAGAGTAATTGTGGCTTCATAGAAAGAATCAGGTAGTGTTCCTTCTGTTTCTATTTAATGGAATAGTTTGAGGAATATTGGTATCAGATCTTCTTTGATGGTCTGGTAGAATTCTGCACTAAATCCATCTAGCTCTGGGCATTTTTTGGTTGGGAGGTTTTTAAAGACTTCTATTTTGTTGAGATATGGGCTTTTTTAGATAGTTTACCTGCTCTTGATTAACTTTGGTATGTGGTATCTATCTAGAAAACCATCCATTTTATCTAGATTTTCCAGTTTTGTTGAGTATAGCCTTTTGTAGTAGGATCTGATGATTTTTTTAATTTCCTCCATTACTGTTGTTATGTCTCCCTTTTCATTTCTGATTTTGTTAATTTGGATACTGCTTCTGGGCACTTTAGTTAGTTTGGATAGGGGTTTATATATCTTGTGGATTCTCTCAAAGAACCATCTTTTGGTTTTGTTGATTTTTTTTTTTTTTTGTATTGATCTCTTTGTTTCTATTTGGTTGATTTCGGCCATGAGTTTGACTATTTCCTGCCATCTACTCTACTTGAGTGTGTTTGCTTCTTTTTGTTCTAGGGCTATCAGGTATGCTTAGTGCTATGCATTTTCCTCTTAGCACTGTTTTCATTGTGTCCCATTAGTTTGCATATGATATGTCAAAATTTTCATTAAATTCCAGGAAGTCTTTAATTTCTTTCTCTATTTCTTCCCTGGCCAAGTTATCATTGAGTAGAGAGTAGTTCAGTTTCCATGTGTATGTGGGTGTATGTGGGTTTTCTGTTGTTTTTGATGTTATTGAAGACCAGCCTTAAGCCATGGTGATCTGATAGAATGCATGAAATTACTTCAATATTCTTGTATCAGTTCAGGGTTGTTTTGTGACAAGTTTTATGGTCAGTTTTGGCAAGGGTACCATGAGGTACTGAGAAGAAGGTATATTCTTTTGTTTTAGGGTGAGATATTCTGTAGATATCTGTTAAATCCACTTGGTTCTTAACCTCTATTAGTTTCACTATGTCTCTGTTTAGTTTCTGTTTCAATGACCTATCCATTGTTGAGAGTGTGCTGTTGAATGTGTGTTTTGAGCTTTAATAAAGTTTCTTTTATGAATGTGGGTGCCCTTGCATTAGAGGCATAGATGTTCAGAATTGAGACTTTCTCTTGGTGGATTTTCATTTTGATGAATATGAAGTATTCTCCCTCATCATGGTTGATAACTTTTCACTCAAAGTGTGTTTTATTGGATATTAGGATGGCAACTCCAGCTTGTTTCCTGGGACCATTTGCTTGAATGACTTTATTCCATCCTTTTACTCTGAGAAAGTGATTATCTTTGTCATTGAGGTGTGTTTCTTGTATGCAGGAAAATACTGGATTTTTTTTTCATATCCAGTCTGTTAGCTTATGTCTTTTTATGAGTGAGTTGAGTCGATTAATATTGAGAGATATTAAGGACAGATGACCGTTGGTTCCTGATATGCTTGTTTTTGTAGGTGGCTTTCTGTGCTTGTGTTTCTCTCCATTTGGCTTTGTTGTGAGATGCTTAATATCTTATCTTTTCTTTGGTGTATGTACCTTCCTCGTGTTGGAATTTTCCTTCTAGGATCTTCTGTAGGGCTGGATTGGTAGATATATACTGTTTGAATTTGGTTTTGCCCTGGACTATTTTGGTTTCTCCATCTATGTTGATTGAGAGTTTTGCTGTGTATACTAGCCTGGGCTGGCATTTGTGTTTTCTTAGAGTTTGCAGAACCTCTGACCAGGCTTTTCTGGCTTTCATAGTCTCTTTTGAGAAGTTTGGTGTAATTCTTATAGGTCTACCTTTGTATGCTACTTGGCCCTTTTTCTGTGCAACTTTTAATATTCTTTCTTTGTTCTCTGGGTTTAGAGTTTTAATTATTATGTGATGAGAAGATTTTCTTTTCTGGTCCCATTTATTTGGTGTTCTATAAACTTCTTCTACCTTTGTGGTCATCTCTTTCTTTAGGTTGGGGAAGTTTTCTTCTATAATTTTGTTGAAGACATTTTCAGGTCCTTTGAGCTGAGGTTCTTTGTTCTCTTCTATTCTGATTATTCTTAAATTTGGTCTTTTCATTGTGTCCTTAATTTCTTGGATGCTTTGGGTTAGAAGTTTTTTATGTTTTGAATTTTCTTTGATAGTTGTGTCACTCTCTTCTATGGTATCTTCTACACCTGAGATTCTCTCTTCTTTGTCTTGTATTTTGTTGGTGATACTTCCATCTGTAATTCTTGACCTCTTTCCTAGGTTTTCCATTTCCAGATTTGCCTCCTTTTGTGTTTTCTTTTTTGTCTCTACTTCCACTTTTAGGACTTGGACTACTTTATTCAATTCCTTCACCTGTTTGACTGTGTTTTCCTGAATTTCTTTCAGTGAGTTATTTATATCCTCCTTAAAGGATTCTATTATCTTCATGAGATAGGATTTTAGGTCAGCTTCCTGATTTCCAGATGTGTTGGTATATTCAGGGCTTGCTGTAGTGGGAGAACTGGTTTCTGATGATGATCATGCATATTGGCTTCTATTACTTATGATCTTGCACTTGCCTCTTGCCGTTTGTTTGTTCTTGGTGTTTGCTGGTCTGGGCAGACTCTGGAATCTGCCTCTTCTGTCCCTGGGTTGCTTTAGGTCTCCTGGTAGGCCTGAGGCCCTGGCTGTACCAGACCACCTGTGGGATCTTCCAACTGGGGGCTTTTCAGAAGGGCAGAGAACCTGAGGATCTATTGCCCTAGCTGCAGTAAATCTCCTGGAAGGCCTTCAGACTGTTGTGTCTCCAGAGGAGCAGTCAGGCTGTTGTCCTGTGTGAAGATGTTCTCCACAGGAGATCTACAGACTGTGGTTTCTATTACCTTGTGTGCAACAGAATTTCAGGGAGGCTTTTAGTCTGTTGGGTCAGTTACCCTGCATGCGATAGAGCTGTCAGGAGGTCTTCAGACTGTGATGTCTGTTGCCCAGTTGCCCTGTATACAGAGGAGCTCCTGGGATGCTTTCAAGCTGTGGTGTCTTTGGGGGAGCAGACAAGCTGACGATTAGTTGTTCAGTTGCCTTGCATGTAGCAGATCTCCTGCCCAAATTCTCTGAGTGCAATAGATCTTATGGGCTGGCTCAGGACATGATATCTTCAGGAGAGGAGACTAGCTAACAGTGTGTCCTAGCTGAAAGGACTGGGCAGAAGGGGCTCTCTCCAATTTCTTTTTTGGAAGCACTCAGAACTACGAGTTTTCCTCTTAGCACTGCTTTCATTGTGTCCCATAAGATTGGGTATGTTGTGCCTTCATTTTCATTAAATTCTGAAATGTCTTTAATTTCTTTCTTTATTTTTTCCCTGACCAAGTTATCATTGAGTAAATAGTTGTTTAGCTTCCATGTGTATGTGGGCTTCCTGTTTTTGTTGTTTTTGAAAACCAGCCTTGGTCCATGATGATCTGATAGGATGCATGGGATTATTTTAATATTTTTGTATCTGTTGAGGCTTGTTTTGTGTCAGATTATATGGTCAGTTTTAGAGAATGTACCGTGAGGTGCTGAGAAGAAGGTATATTCTTTTGTTTTAGAATGAAATGTTCTGTAGATACCTGTTAATTCCATTTGGTTCATAACCTCTGTTAGTTTTACTGTGTCTCTGTTTAGTTCCTATTTCCATTATCTGCCCATTGGTGAGAGTGGGGTGTGAAAATCTCCCACTATTATTGTGTGAAGTTCAATGTGTGGTTTGAGCTTCAGTAATGTTTCCTTTACACATGTGGGTGCCTTTGCATTTGGGGCATAGATGTTCAGAATTGAGAGTTTCTCTCAGTGGATTTTTCCTTTAATGAGTATGTAGTGTACTTCCCTATCTTTTTTGATAACTTGTGGATGAAAGTCTATTTTATTGGATGCTAGAATTGCTACTCCAGCTTGTGTCTTCAGACCATTTGCCTTGAAATTTTTTTTTTCAGCCTTTTACTTTGAGGTAATGTCTGTCTTTGTCACTGAGATGTGTTTCCTGTATTCATCAAAATGATGGGTCCTGTTTTTGTATCCAGCCTTCTAGTCTGTGTCTTTTTTTGGGGAATTGTTTCCATTGATGTTGAGAGATATTAAAGACCTATGATTGTTGCTTCCTGTTATTTTTATTGTTAGAGGTAGAATTATGCTTGTGTGGTTCTCTTCTTTTGGATTTGTTGTGAGAAGATTAGTTCTTGCTTTTTCTTGGGTGTAGTTTCCCTGTTTGTGCTGGAGTTTTCCTTCTACTATCCTCTGTAGGGCCGGACTGGTAGAAAGATATTGTTTAAATTTGTTTTGTCCTGGACTACTTGGTTTCTCCCTCTATGTTAATTCGTTTTTTTTCTGGATATAATAGCTTGGGCTGGCATTTTTGTTCTCTTAGGATCTGTATGACATCTGCCCAAGATCTTCTAGCTTTTATAGTGTCTGTTGAGAAATCTGGACTAATTATGATGGGTCTCCCTTTATATGTTACCTGACATTTTCCCCCTACTCTTTTCAATATTCTTTCTTTGTTTTGTGCATTTGGTGTTTTAATTACTATGTGATGGGAGGAATTTCTTTTCTGGTCCCATCTCTTTGGTGTTCTGTAGGCTTCTTGTATATTTATGGGTATCTATTTCTTTAGGTAAGGGAAGTTTTCTTCTATAATTTTTTTGAAGATGTTAGCTGGCCTTTTAAATTGGGAATCTTCATTCTCTTCTATACCTATTATTCTTAGGTTTGGTCTTTTCATTGTGTCCTGGATTTCTTGAATGTTTTGAGTTAGGAGCTTTTTGCTTTTTGTATTGTGTCAATGCCTTCTAGGGTATCTTCTATGCCTGAGATTCTCTCTTCTATCTCTTGTATTCTGTTGGTGATGCTTACATATGTGAGTCCAGATCTCTCTCCTAGGTTTTCAATCTCCATGGTTGTCTCCCATTGTGTTTTCTTTAATGTTTCTATTTCCATTTTTACATTCTGGACAGTTTTGTTCAATTTCTTTACCTGTTTGATTGTGTTTTCCTTTATTTCAAGAGATTTATTTGTTTCCTCCTAAGGGCTTTCCAATTTACATGTGTTCTGTATTTCCTTAAGGAAGTTATTTAAATTCTTCTTAAATTCCTCTATCATATCCATGATATGGGCTTTTAGATATGAATCTTGCTTTTCATGTGTTTTAAGGTATCTAGGGTTTGGTGTGGTGGGAGAACTGGGTTCGGATGTTGTCAGGTAGCATTGGTTTCTGTTGCTTATGTTCTTGTGCTTGCCTCTAACCATCTGGTTATCTCTAGTGCTACCTGCCCTTGCTGTCTCTGACTGGACCCTGTCCCTGCTGTGATCCTGGTTGTGTCAGAACTCCTCGGTGGGAGTCCATCTGTCTCTTTATCCTATGATTCTGTTCTCCTGTGATCCTTAAGTCCTGGGAGTGTCAGAACTCCTAGGAGTCAAGATGCCACTGGGATCCTGACATCCTGGTGTGACCAACCTCTTGAGATCCTGTTGTATCAGAGCTCTTGGAAGTCAAGATTTATCTGGGTGTTGCAGTGGTGGGTGCAGAGTCAGCATCCTAGGTCTTCTTCAGGCACAGGTTCAAACCAGAAGGCCCATTTCTTTTAAATGACCATATCTTTGGGTTAACTGTCAGTTTTAACAAACTGGACCCATTTAATAATTTCTTTTGTACTACTTCATAGAAGCATTGCAATAACAGATTGGTATTTCTGTTTTTCCCAGTCTACTAGCTGTAATTCAGTTCTGTTTGTTTCTATTGCTTTCTCCTTTCTCCTCTTTCTTTTCCCTATTCACTTTGTTGTCTTCCTGTTTATGCCTGCTACAGAAACCCAGGATCTAATAATTCTAAACCTTGTACATTGTTTTCTGCTTTTAAAATCTGACTGTATGTAAGTATGTGTGAGTGAGAATGTGTATGTGTGTGTGTATACATAGAGGTGTAAAATTATATAGTGAGAGGAAAGAGATCATTCTCTATCTTACATGAGGTTTTAAAGAACACTGGTTAAATGCATAAAAGCTACTTTATAAGAGTAGGAAGCTAAAATATACTTATATCAGCCTATTTCATAGTCATTTTCAGTATGTATGGTCCTATGAGCACAATATTATCATACCGGGCCATTACTGTTTCAATACTTACATTCTTACTTTGAAGGAATAAGTGACTCACTGGAAATAATAAAGATGAGCAATTCTAGACTCTTTGCCTTTCTTTGGGGTCTATTTTTCCCCTGTAATCTATTATCATAAGTTACCAGGTTGATTCTCGAGTTTTGAAAAACATTAAGTTCCTTGCTGTTATAGCTTAGAGAAGGAGTATGAGAGCTTTTGTGAAACAGCCCAAAGCAAAACACCCCAAGTACTCTCCAGAAAGTTTTGCTCCCATTTTTCTCTGAAGAGATGATTATTCTGTTGTTTATCTTACCAAATAGTCCTTGTGCCTTGTGCCATTAATCAAACTCTGGCTACTTTCCCCACAGTGCTTTCCTTATATAAATACACACAGCCCTTACTTTATCACAACCAGTATTTTATCCCTTTATCTCAATTGTTACAGTAAAAAAATATGATCCTTAGTTGTTCAGAACAGTTTCATATCTTCTTCAGGTAATAGAAAAGGAGAGTCAAATGATGAAGTTATAACATTATTTACAAATCATTTGAGAACTGCATTTAGTATTTTTACAGCTAAGTAAAATTGAAATATATAGCTTGGAAAGTATACTTAGTAGTATCCTGACCTAAAATACATCATTAAGTTTTATTAAAAATATTTGCAAGCTCATTAACAGATATAAGCAGCATTTAAGTTAATCTTTAATGTTTATACATATATGTCAGATTAACAAATTACATTTATATAATATTCTTTGGTAAACATAGAGATCATAATAATAACCACTGATTTGAGTGGAAATTAAATGAATATGTGATGTAATAAAATATTTCACAAATGTTTCTAGAGAAGTTATTCTATGCTGACCACTTGTAGTGTAGATTCAAGGGTAATGAAGAATGGATTACAGCCCTCAAGGAGCTTAAAGTATATGCTGAAAACAGCACATGTACCCCAATGTAATCTTACGATTGTTTATAAAATGCATCGAAACTCAGGTTTATTGACACTTCTGGATGTTAAGGATATTTTAGCCAATAATTTATATAGTTGTCTGTATATGGAACTTATACAAGGTAGATTAACATAGAACAAGCAGAGAAGGGGTAAGAGGGAATCTAAGCATAGGGCATGTAATGTAAAAGTGAAATTTAAACAAAAGCTTCTCTTATTTAGGACCATTGAATAGTTGATATATTAAGAATGCCAAATAAGGGTAGTTAAGATGTAGGAAATCAGGCAGGTGAAAAGGTCAGTGATACTATTGACAGGTTTGTTTATGTAAATCTTAAGGACTGAGGACTAACTATACAGACAGTGGATATATACAGAAAGTATTTTCCATTGTTAGGTAATGCAAGATAAATTTTATATGTTTTAAATTATTCATTACACATCCTTCTCTAATAAATTGAATGAGAAGGCGAAGATATGAGTTAGGGGAGCCATTGTTCAGATGAGAGAGGTGTGGAAGGTAACGTATGACAAGCCAGTGCTCCATATGTACAAGGCTCATAATAGTGAATATTTCGTGTTTGCTTGTTTGACAGTTCTCTAGACTGTGATGGCAGATGTCATTGTCATCTTATGACATAGGTAGTTGAGTTGTTAGCTCAAGTGACTTTCGTTGGGAACTCAGACTCTAAGTGATAGGGCAAAGATACTACTTTTTGTGGTTCTTCTTAAAAATGTATATTTTTAAATGTCCAAGAGTCTTGAAGATAGAAATAAAATTTACAGGCTTTTAAATACAATATAATGATCCTACAAATAATAATCAAAGGCAATGTCTTCAGTTCACAAATTTCAAGTTATGACTGAAAAGTTTATTTGATCATGGTTTTGGGAGTGAAATGGAAAACCAAAAAGAGGTCTTATTTCAATAGAGCTAAAATTCTTATGGTGCTTATGTGATGCATCTACCTATCAATTAAATGAATAAATAAATGTGTCACATAATTACAAAGATATTAAATCATACTATATATCAGGTGTAAGGTTAAAGGATGGAAATGATGGGGAAATCGGGGAAGAACTTTATGACAAGGTGACAGTTTAGAAAGATATGAAGAAGCAAACACATCATGGTATAAAAAAATAACATTTCAGGGAGACAGGAAGACCATGAAAGTTAGAGGATTATCAAGGATAAAGGGTCTGGGATGAACAGTGTTTTGTAGTTAAAGATAAGTGAGATGGTCAGTGTGGGTGGTGCTGAGTGTATGAATGACAGTTACCTAAAAAGAAGAAAGAAAGGTTTACATTTGAGTTTAAAGAGTAGATTTTTTTTTCTGAGAGAATATGTGAATAGTGATAATATTTGCCAAAAAACCCACCTTAAAACAAACAAGTAAACAAAAACAAAACAAAACAAACAAAAACCAAATCAAACCACTACTACCACCTCGACCACCACAACCAACAACAGCAAACTGTTGGTAATACTGCAGAATCAAAATCAAAACCAGGATGTGATAAGTGATGTGCCAACTTGGGAACCTAAGTAGAGATATTAGCAATTACATTAAGTGAGGACTTCAGAAATGGAGCACCAGACATATGAACCTATGAAATCAATTACTTCAAGCAAACAGATTTTCCTAACTTTAGCATCAATTGTTGATCTGGAGCTCTTTATCTCTCTGAATGGAAGCTAATCAAATGGTAAACAACTACAGATGAATAGTATATTTAGGGTTACTGAGCTTTAGATGTGAGAGTTGCATTGAAAATGTATCATTTAAGGTTGAGAGCCCCACGGTCACTTTTTCAATAAACTTTAGTCAGTTCTGGATTTCTGTACTAGTCTCCATATTTTGCAAAAAGAAGTTTATTTGGTGAAGGGTGAGATCTGCACTTAACTGTGAATATAAGAATAAGTATTTAGAATATAAATAGACAGTTTTTTGGTTCAGCAAAATGGCAACCAGTTTCTACTCTCAGGTCTATGACCTCTCCTACAGATATTTGGTTAGGTTTACTGTGACAGGAATAAATCCCTTGCCATGGTGTACATTTTAAGTTTAACTAGCTAAGTATTGGTTATACTAAGATAAAAGTGTTGCTGTTGCATCATTAAGTATATCTTGCTGGTATAATCATTGCTTTTATTCATAGGCATCACAGATATGTAGGATTACAGATTACTTCTTTTCCTTGACAACTTACATAGCACCTTCCAATACTATGAAAACAAGGAGCCTGCTTCTTGTTCAGGTCCATATTGATTCTTCAAATTCCTGTCCCTTAAGTGCAATGTGTTTTCTGCAATAGTGTCTTATATTCAAGCTCTGGAGAGCAACTAAAAGCAATGCCAATAGCCCCTATGGTTTTGGGAGATTCTTGTATTCATTTACCAATACCCTTAAATCAATAGATGCAGGTAAACAATGGTTGCTAAGAGACAAACAATAGACATTCCCCAGGAACAAGCTCCTAGATAGGCTGTCCAATCCCATGTATATCCAAGCAAGGCTAAACAAATGAAGTAGGCTCAATATTCATGTGTGGATATGTGCATGCACTCATTTACACACATATACACATGTACATAAATATATGTATTTATGTATATGTTTACATGTACAGATGTAGTGTTCATGCTTGAGCTTTACTATTTAAAAAATAAAATTTTTTAGAGACCTAGCCTACATGAAATATGGCACAAATGATGGCTTTACAAACTTACATTTGGGCAAGATCAAGTCCTGACACTAGAACTGAGAAGTACCAAGTGGGGAAGGAGAAACATGAGAGAAAAAAGTGGATTTGCCAAGCAAAGTAACTGAACTGATTAAAACTATAATTAACTATCAATGTCAAGCATTGTCAAGAGAATATTGGTAATGAAGAGAATTAGATGAACACTAAGTATTTCCAGGTGCACTGGGGAGGCTGAAGTTTCAACTGATGACATGAACCTGGATTTTATGGGGTGATAGTGATAGAAGTCAGACACAGAAGTGGATTTAAACAACAAAAAAGGAGATAGCGTCTACACTGTGGTAGCTCATAATGTTCCAAAGAGTATACATGGGGTCTTAGAAATAAGAGTATAGCTAGGAATATTGTAAGGCATTAGAGGATAAACTTGAACTTGAGAGGAATTATAACTTTTTTTGTGCGATAATGATCTTAGCCAACAGATTAAGAGGCAATTATAAGGCAGTTGAGAAGAAAATTCATGTTGGCAGAGTGTGGACGGGGAAAGTCTTGTCAGATAAATTCATGTTAATACAACTAGTGACATTAATCTATAAACACATACACACCATGCAAAAATTCCACTAACTTCTGCATGCAATACACCACAGTTGTGCGGTGCTGACATTATTATTCATTCTAATTTATATGTGAGAAAAAAATGGTTTCAATGACTTGAGTGTACTAACACTAATAAGTTGTGAAACTTAAAACTGGGTCTGCCCTGGTGGTTCATTTAATTGTTCTACTGTAATCAGGTATGGTGATGTGTTTCTTAAGACTCAATACTGTTCAGAAACTTTATTAACATACCAGCATCTTGATAATAGTTTAGCAACTTTGATTTGGTTAATACTAATTATAGAACTGTAGGGTGCCTAGACTCTCAACCTCAAGCCCAGCAGGTCACAGGAACTGTCCTAAAGACGGCTTCTTTAAGCATGTACCATACAGTGAGATTTGGCCACTCTGGCATGTTGTCCATAATTATTTGATTTAATTAAAGCAATTCTACTGAATTGCATTAAGCTAAAGGGTCTGCTCGTTGGTCAGCATATGACTATGAGCAAGATGAAAATTTTGTTCTCAAATACTCAAAACACAGGGTAGAATTCTTGATGTACCTTGCCTCCTCTAGGGAATTCTTGTCCATAGAATTGAATTGGAGTCTTTCAGCCTGCCACATCATTTTGCTTGCACAAATATATTACAAAGTCTTGGAATTGGGTAGCAAAGAGATGATTCAGATAAGTAATGAGTTTTGTTTTTTAGTTTTTGTTTTGTTTTGCTTTGGTTGTTCATTTGTTTAAAGCAAGGTGTGAATTTTTCTACTCATTTAAAAACTGGTGTTAGGAAGTTCATGAAGGTGTAGAATGTGAGCTCACATTAAGGACAAAAAAAATGAGCACATAAAAAATATGATAACTTCAGGCCAAGGGTGGATACTGAATGTCCCCTATTTGTTGAGAAGATCTGGCCAAAAGAAGGAAAAGAATTCATCTACAAACACAGAACAGATGGTGTTTAATTGGTTAGAAATGGAATAATTATGTTAATAAGTCCTTTTTATAGTCAGAGATGGCTTTTAATTCTTTTTATGGGTCTGAAATTAAAATATGTGCACATTATTTGGACCTTGACTCCATCCATTTTCTTCCCTGGGCCAAACATGCTTCATGCAGCAGAGATTTGACTCATGAAGATCAGGTCAGTAGGTAGTCTTCCTTTTCTGCTGCTCATTTGTGCCCACCTGGTTGTTGGGCAGATGTTCTCCTGTAGGGTACAAAGATCTCTCAACATTAAGTTTTAATTGCATTTCCATAATTGTTGTTTAAATGTTTGGAATTCATTTCTAGGAGCTGATTATTCTATGCTAATCAGTGCTCAATTTAAATCAGAAAAAAGTCCAATAAACAACCACCACAACAAGAGAAACAGAATTCTCCATGTATTTATAGTCAGTGACTAAAATTGTTAATACTCTAAATCATGACTGTGGATGAATAATCTTTTGATGTCTAATGCAGGACCAACACAGACTCCCTGTAATCACACAGTTCTACTCTGATTTGTTTTGGATTCGATTTGATTTGAGAAGACACTGGAGCTCTGTCAATACGCAAGAGAATACAATTTCTTTGAATGGAATTTAGGTTATCCTTTGAAGACTTGGTTTCTCTTCTGTTTAAGGGGCTGATGCTCAAGAACCTTCTCCCATGGCAAAATACAGGAGTTTGCTACTTAGAAACTCTAATTCTTGAGTAAGAAAAGAATGTGAAAGAAAGAAAATTCTCAACTTTTTGAAAAATGTGATTAATCAGAGCACAGACAAGTCAGCTTAATTGAGTGAAGTATGTTTTGGATTTGACACCAAATGGTTTGTTTCTGGTGTGGATTTATCAAGTGAATGAATTTTAGCAAACAATTTTCCACTGTGAATTGGGACAGCTTTAGGTCTACTGTACACCTCTGATTCTTCTGCTATAAAAGCACCATGATATGTGAATCATATGTATATATGCTAGATGTTAACCTTATGCAGAAGACACAGGTAAGAATTGCATAGATTTCTGGAGGTTAAATAACATGGAAACCTTATGTTCTAAACAGTATTACCTGTCAACTTGACATATTGTAGAATCACATGACAAAACAAAAATTTTCAGTAGAGCAATTTTCTTATTAGATAGGCTTGTGGATTTGTCTATGGGGAAGAGAATCTCTTGACTGTATTAATTAATTTAAGAACCCAGCTCATAGTGGTTGGTGACTTCCCTAGTCATTAAATGCTTTTTCACCTGTTTTGATTTAGACAACCATTTTTTTTTTTTTTTGACATTTCAGACACACTCACATGCTTAGGATTTGACCTTATAGGTATCATCAATATAAAACCTCTAGAAAGATGGGTAAAAGCAAAAAGGCCAATTGGGGGGTGATTGTAATGCTAAAAAAAATCTCTAGGAAAACTTTTAAAATGTTAATGTACAAAGCCATTATAGGGACATTTATTGCCATATGCATTCTAGTGAGATGAGTTTCAATTTTCCCTTCCTTCATGTCTTCCAGTAATGTGACCACTCCAGGTCTGTGGACCACACTCAAGTGGCCCTAGAATCCTTTGCTTGTTCTTATTTATCTGCCTTGGTCTTTTCTTTGGACTCATTATAGCAATGGCTTCGTACACAACTAGCACATGAATCCAAACTGTATTAAAATTGACTTATATCAGATCTCATGTCCCAGAAATTATGATTCTATTATTATGATGGGAAGATCAGCTATTCATATATTTTTTAAAGCTCTTAAAAGCTCTAATGCATGGGCAGGATGGAAAGCCTGGCTCTAGTTTATTTGGCTTGATCCCAGCTTCACCATTTGATAGTGCTTGCAGAACAGTCTGGACTTCAAGGCATGCTGATTGGTTATCTTCCAATTCTTCCCAGAATTACAGTCCAATGATGCAGCCTGACTTACCAATCTAAGGAACACCAAGCCACTGGTCTGACACCACCATCCCATCTCATTTGGCATTCCTAAAGCATCCTTGCTCTAATCATCCCTATTACTATTACTAATTAATTATGATGACATAGTGTTTTATGTATGTATATCTTCCTCATTTAGCTACAAGTCAACACAATGACTACAATATATCCATTTTTTATCTTATCAGGCCTCAGTACAGCTCCTGTAATAGAAAAACAATCTGTACAAAGGTATGAAATAAATTAGATAAATCATTGCTGTGTGCTTGGTGGGCTCCCTGAAGATCTCCTTAAAATTCTTCAGTGAGGCATTCATGTATAGAATGTGGATGGTATGCATAGATGCCTCCATTTCCCACAGCTGTGCAAGAAAAATGCAGTTAAAAAGAACACAGACTAAAACAAACCTCATTAGCTAATCAGTTTCTTATAGATCCACATAGGCTTGATTTTTATTTTATTTCAGATTGAACAGGTTTAATTTATGTAGTTATGAATATACACATGCACACATATAACAATAATTAGAGAAAAAGGTGAGAGCAAGGAGGACATAAACTGGGAAAGTTTAGAGGGAGGTAAGGGAAGAGGCAAGTGATGTAATCACATGACAATCTCAAAAGCAAAAAGTTATTAAAACAACAAAATACTGACAATAATAACTTTAGTTTTCTATATGTTCCTCCCTGAAAATCTGAAGAAACCACTACCCTTGGTTTCTCACTTGCTTATGAGCCAGCTCAAGATTACTTGGACCGTAAGATAGGCTGATCCTCACACAACTGGAGGTGGGTGGAAAGGTGCCTGTTGACTGAAGTCTTTGCCCTGTGCTGTGAATAAGGGAGTATAGACCCCACCAAGTTTAAACCTTTCAAGAGACCATTCATCCTCCCCCAGCTCTGTGCTCTTGCTGCAAGCAACTTCCCACTCTTCAGAGCTGACATCTTCTCTGTTTCAGACCATTTGCATCTGTTTTTCTTACCAAACAAGGCTTCTCTTCATGCAGCTTATGTCCACGTATCTTTCATCCTCCTACCTTCCCCTATCCTTGAGGTGGCTCTCTTCTTCCTCCTAGCATCACATGGTCTGATAGATGCTGCACAGTTCCTTTGTGGCAGTCACTATATAGAGAGACATTTATTTACTTACAGTTTCCTAATTCTGGGTCACGCGGCTGGCATTTGGTATGTCTGGAAGGCAGCAGCTGTCAGGCTCAGATGAGAAACTACACAAAGTGACTATTCACAATTTATTTTTGTTTGTTTGTGATTTGAAAATTTTCTTTTTTAAAAAATTGTATTTTCTTCACTTTTGAATACAAAGTGTTTAACAGGGGAACTGGCATATGTAGGCATTCCCGATGGCTATATTAATTATGTACATGTCTATACAAACAGCACTGAATAAACTGCTTGGATGATTAGTGGAGAGCGTCACCCCTGCTTATTTTTCTTTCTTTTTTTCATACTTACAAGTACATTTCAAATGTTTACCCCTTTCCAGATCTCCCCTTTGGAACCTCCTCATCCTCTCCCCTCTCCCCCTGCCACTATGGGGGTATCCCCCCACCCACTCACTCATCCACTCTCATCTTCCCTCCTTGGCATTCTTCTATACTGGGGGATCTAACACCCTCAAGCCCAAGGGCCTCTGCTCCCCCTGATGTCTAACAAGACCCTCCTCTGCCGCATATGTGGCCAGAACCATGGGTCCCTACATGTGTATTCTTTGGTTGGTGATTCAGTCTCCGGGAATATTGAGGGGTCAGGCTAGTTGCCACTGTTGCTCCCTCCCTGGGGCTGCAAACTCCCTCAGCTCCTTCTGTCTGTTCTCCAAGTCCTCCATCTGGGACCTCACACTCAGCCCTACTGTTGCTGTGAAGTGACTCTTTGGTATTTTGAACTTTTGGGCTAATAACCACTTACCAGTGCGTACATACCATGTTCATTCTTTTGTGACTGCCTTACCTCACTCAGGATGATATTTTCAAGTTCCATCCATTTGCCTGCAAATTCTATGAAGTCATTGTTTTTAATAGCTGAGTAGTATTCCATTGTGTAAATGTACCATATTTTCTGTATCCATTCCTCTGTTGAGGGACATCTGGGTTGTTTCCCGTTTCTGGCTATTATAAATATGGCTGCTATGAACATAGTGGAACATGTGTCTTTGTTACATGTTGGAGCATCTTCTGGGTATATATGTCCAGGAGTGGAATAGCTGGGTCCTCAGGTAGTATTTTGTTCATTTTTCTGAGGGTCCACCAAGCTGATTTCCAGAGAAGTTGTATCAGCTTGCATTCTCACCAGCAATGGAGGAGTGTTCCTCTTTGTCCACATCCTTGCCAACATCTGCTGTCACCTGAGTTTTTGATCTTAGCCATTCTGACTGGTGTGAGGGGGAATCTCAGGGTTGTTTTGATTTGCATTTCCCTGATGAGTAACGATGTTGAACATTTCCTTAGGTGATTCTCAGCCATTTGAGTTTCCTCAGTTTAAAATTCTCTGTTTAGCTCTATTCCCCATTTTTTGATAGGGTTATTTGGATCTCTGGAGTCTAGCTTCTTGAGTTCTTTGTATACCTGGGATATTAGCCCTCTATCGGATGTAGGATTGGTAAAGATCTTTTCCCAATCTGCAGGTTGCAGTTTTGTCCTATTTACAGTATTCCACAAAACAGAAACAGAAGGAACACTACCCAATTCATTCTTTGAGGCCACAGTTACACTGATACCAAAACCTCACAAAGACCCAACAATAAATGAAAACTTCAGACCAATTTCCCTTATGAATATTGATGCAAAAATACTCAATAAAATTCTTGCAAACTGAATCCAAGAACACATCAAAATGATCATTCTCCATGATCAAGTAGGCTTCATCCCAGGAATGCAGGGATGGTTCAATACGCGAAAATCCGTCAATGAAATCCACTACATAAACAAACTCAAAGCAAAAAACCACATGGTCATTTTGTTAGATGCTGAAAAAGCATTTGACAACGTTCAACATCCCTTCATGATAAAAGTCTTGGAAAGATCAGGAATTCAAGGAGCATACCTAAACATAGTAAGAGCAACATACAGTAAACCAGTGGCCAACATCAAACTAAATGGAGAGAAACTCGAAGCAATCCCACTAAAATCAGGAACTAGGCAAGGCTGCCCTCTCTCTCCCTATCTATTCAATATAGTACTTGAAGTTCTAGCCAGAGCAATTCCACATAGGCTTGTGCTAGTGAAAATTCCAAGATAAAATGTGTGGTGTGGTAATTCTTTTTTATATATAGTGAATACTGATATATTACTGGACTCTTTTAGTATCTCTATCTCTATGTATGTATGTATGTATGTATGTATGTATGTATGTATGTAAGAATGTATGTATCTATCCATCCATCTATAAGTTTTTCATAAAATAGAGTATTGATAGCACATTTAACTTTCAGAACAAGATTATCCAGTGCTATCATAGCTCAATTATACTAGTGAGGTATTTCTCACATGAGAAGCTCATGCTGTTTGGCCTGACTTTCACAGGTAGGAACTGGCAGACATTGGAATTAAGGCAAAAATAGTGACTTCAGTATATCATGCCTTAAGCATATCCAAATTCTTCCCTACTGTTTTTTTTTCTTGCTGAGGTGTTTTAACTGATTCTGAAATGGCATATCCCAGCTATTTTTTGCTTCAGATTTTACTTTTATGTCATGTTAGTCTTACAATAATCTTACATTGACCTGCCTAATGTAAGAAAGTCAATTAGAATATTCTTAGATTTGTTTAATCATTGAGGATGACTTGGTTTCTTCATAACTATTTAAAAATACACCTGAAGTTTTACAATGAAAAATATCCAAGAAGACAGAATATTGTATATATATATATAACCTTTGACATCTGCAGCCAACTGATTTTCACTGAGGTGCTGAGAATGATAATATCCTATGCTAGCAGAATGAGCCAATTCAAAGCAAAGTAATGTATATAAAGGCGGATTTATTGGGAAGCTGTTCTCAGAAGGGTTCTCTGGTCCCAAGACCAAGGGAGGGAGACAAAAGAGAGGGAGAAGATAGAGAGAAAGAACATTTAAGGAGAGAGAATGACGAGAGAGGGAGAGAAGGGGAGCTGAGGCCACAATGACTGGATTTTATTGGGAAGAACTTCAGGGGGAGGGGAAGCACAGTCCCTGGGCTGGGATGATCAGGGAAGAGGCCAGGTAAGCCAGGTTGGGACTGAGGGATGCTGGGAGAACCTGAGGCCAGGTCCACTTTGATCTGTTAAATATGCACCTCAATCTCTTGGCAGGGTCTGAAACCCAGCAGAAGGCTTGCAGTGGAGAGAGGACAATTTCTTTAACAAAATGAAAAAAAGGTGTGTGGGTGGGGTGGTGGGAGGGGGATTGGGTGACTAAAGAAACAAGACTATTGTGTCCCATCAGTTATCATGTGACCACTAGAAGAAAACAAGGAGAAAAGGTTGAAATGGGCAAATGATTCTTTTTGGACAAGTATGTAAATAATACAGGAACAGGGCAGACAGATGCAGCTTTTTCATGATAGAAGAAACTGTCTACAGAGCAAGAGAAAATCACTGGAAACTACAACGCTATGATGTGTTAATGGCCAGTCATCTCCAGAAGCCTCTAAATTTATTTTCAATAGTACTTTTTATTTATTCCCATGATGTCACACTGTTCTGGTTTTCATTCTGCTATTCTGTCTGCTAACCTCATTTATAGACACATCTTCCACTATGCAACACTCAATGCATTTTTTTGTCTTCTTGTTTCTCTTTTTCTTTATCCCAATGCTTTCTTTGTAAAGGGTAGTCCCCATGGTAAAGAACCCCATATTGGTAATTGTCACCTGTTATTTGAGCTGGGTCTCCCCTTCCACCATTTCAATCTCATGCTTGTTTATCTCTGTGTCCTCTAGGGCCACTTTCCTTGTCACGCTCTAGGTCCCCTATCTCTGCAACAGGAAGCAAAACACCCAGAGTAAGAACATCACATCATGTCCTTGTGAACATTTACAAGGTAAACCTCTTCCAACAGGAGGTTCTTTGTTTATCCTACGGTATAAAAAGGCCTGCAGTAAGAATAAAAACCTGGAAATTTAGTCCTGGAGCTATAGCTCAACTGGGAACTCCAGCTGATTGCCACAGTCCCCAGTCAGTATCTCTTGGATGTTTCAAGTGACCAGTTTGATGACATTATCTCTACCTGTTGCTGCTTGTGATTTTACTTAGAAGCTTCCAATCTCCCCCAAGGGGACATTCTGGTACACTGCAGACTATGGAGAGCTTTGGTTGATTGCCTTAAAGGTGTCTTATATTTTGCTAGGATTTTGTACAACCCCGGTTTGATCATGTTACCTTTCTGTTGTGTTTTTTTTTTTTTCTCTCCCCCATTGGAAGCATCACTCAAAGGGGCACTGTGCTCTGCCTGGGACTCTCTCTATTGGGAACTTCAGCTGATATCTAAACCCAGCTTCCCAGTCAGTTCCTGCTGAGTGTCTTGAGTGTTTCATTTGATATTTCCCAGTTTCCCTCTGCCCTGTTATTCTTTTACTTTGTCTTGCTAGAGACTTGAAGAGTCTCACATATTCAAAACTGCAAGCATGATTGTCAAAGATTATTCTGTTGACAAAAAAAACCAACCAAACAAACAAAACACAAAAAACAAAACCACCCTTAGGTTTTCTTTTTCTCTCTCGTTTCCAGGCATTATCCTGAACGTCTAGCATTTCTTCTTGCTTCTGCCATTATCATACTCCCAATAGCCATGATTATGATAATTCTCATCTATCATTTTTCTTTTCCACACAGTATGCATGCTTTTGAAATGAAATATTTCTATTTTTTTAATAAATTAAAAATTCTCAGTAACATATGATCATACAAAAACAATGCAAAATCCTCCCTACTTCACTTTCAGCTAAAGACTGCTTTTATTATAGGCCCTAGCTGAAACCAAAACCAAGGAATTTAATGTGAACCACGAACAAGGAGCACCTTCCCTTTGCCTCGCTCTTGTGTAAAATCACAGCTTTTCCTTTCTCCCTCTTCCCCACCATCTGTCTGCACTCCATTTGCATGACATTCAATTGCCCTAGCCATCAGTATCTATCTATGTACCTGCATTCCTCCCCCTCAGATCTATAGTGTCAGGTTGCCCAAAGATGCCCCTTGCTCGTTTTCTACTCTTTGTTTTTGTGGTCTCACCTTTTTGTTATTTTCTTCAAAAAAAAAAAAAAAAAATTCTGCACTTTCACTTCCTGAATCACACATACTCTATTTTCCAATCTTAATACAGATCAGAATTCAATAGAAAAATTAAGCTTCCTGTCAACACCTGTCTTTCTCACCGGACCATAAGCTTAACAAGGACCCCACCCCACTATTCACCCTCCCTTGCCTCCAAACTCTCCTGAAATGGCAGGCACAAGAAACCACTCAACACATTCTGGGTATAGCACTTGAAAAGGTGGTATGAATGCTGCCTGTTGCTCAGACAGTAATAGGACTTTCTCTGCTTATGAAGCTACTCTGCTATTGGATTGTACTTCTCTTCCTTTTGTAGAAGTTAAGTGATTATTCCAGCCAGAGACTCCAAAACAATGTTTACTTGAACCTTAACTCTTGATTTTCTCAAGCATGTTTTCTTCTAAATTACACAATGCTGTATCTGTAATCTAAATGTTGATACTGGCTCTTGAGATTCACTCAGGCTTCCCCACTGCAGAATCTAATTTCCTTTCTGTGGCTCAGCCAGAATCTAAGAAAACTGCAAACTGCTCCCCTGACTCTCTTTGGGAGCTGACTGCTGATTCTGGGAGAGACAAAGAACAGAGACTTAGGGTTTGCTGTTTCCACATTCTGCTTGTTGATAACTGCTTGGATGTGTGTTTCTCTTCTCCATTTTATTATTGTGGTTTCTGGGGGGATATTTAATGATTTTTCAAGCATTTCAGTCCCTTTCCTGTTGGTTTGCTTCTTCTCCCCTGCCTGGCACACACAGTATGCAGACTCATGTGCATCTGAGAGTCAGAGATTCATAACAACCTCTTACCTGAGCGGTAACAGATGCTCACTGTGGAAACCAGCCTCACATTGCTGCACATAGAATAATCATCTTTCTGAAGGTAGACTCCCTGCAGCAGGAGAATACTTTGGATTAGAGCTATGTAATAAAGGGAGTTGAGTGGCACAGTTAAATGACAGATAGAGTCAAGATGTCAATATTCAAGCTGTCCCCAAACAATACAGGTCAGTTGTCTCTTCTGTAGGTAAGAAAACTGAATCCTACAAAGTTCAGTCAATTTCCTGCTGTATGAAAATTAATTATTACAGTGCCAAGAATCTACTGCTTTCCCAACCTATTTCCAAATTGGTTTTGTGGCTGTCAGATTCTCTACAGGCAGTTCCTGTTGGATGCTGCCTTCTGCCTGTGCTGTATATCAGCCCTTTTCCCCTCTCTCCTTCCATCTTTGGAGTCAAGTTGTGAGAAAACAGATCTAAAGGATACACAAACGTAAGGGAACTTTGTTCTCTATACAAATTTCTTCATTGACTTTAGAGGATATTTTATTCCTATTCCACCTAATCTTATGCAAAACAGAGGTGCCTTAAGTATGTTTGACCATCCACTCATTATATTGATTAGATTTTCTGCCTTTCTTTGGCTGCTTTTCAACTAATATTGGCCACTCAGCACTGGGGCAAGACAGTAGGATCTAAATCCTGTGGAAGGAAGAGGGAACAGTGTAGTTATACTGGACATAGAAATTTAAGACATCTATGTGGTCACCTCAAAAATAAAAGAGCAGTATTACTATGATTAGTTAACCTGAATTCTTAGATAATTCTGGAAAGCTATATTCTTACCTATACTACAGAGGAATCACTCATTTTCCCTCATCTTACCTCTGAAGAGCTCTAGTATGAATCTGAATCTATGATATCAATATGCTATCATCATATTTCATACCATCCAGTTGCTAAGATGCCCCTTACTTTCCATTATCACACTCTCTTAAAGCATATTTTCTTTTGGACATTGGATACCTTCCTCCCAAAAGTAGCAATTTTGCCCATTCCTTCTGTATATTCTAATGGACTCTTACTCTGCAGACACATCTAATTCATAGCCTTAATTTCCTTATTAAAATGGACCTAATTCAGCAAGTCATGTTCTGAGCTAGGGTGTTTGATTGCCTTGGTACATATTTGGCATTCATTTTGGTTCAGTTGTTTTGACTATTCCTTACTCAGGGTCTGTTTGCCTTCTATGGGATTGACTAGAGCTCTAATCCTGCTTTCTCTCAGAGAAAGATAACTAATTTTTAGTGACTATCTCAGACAGCACAGAAACGTATAATTATAGAGATATAAATTGTTAATTTAAGATTTTTAAGACAACCAATATTGTCAGTGATATTGAATACCTGAGTGTTTTGAAGTATTTTTCATTTGTTCTCCATAAAGCATTAATATTGACAATCATCAGGGACATCAAAATTGTATTAGAAAAACATGCAGAAAAATAAGGGCAATGTAAAACCTGCCCTTGACTAGCTCACAAACAAAAATGCCTTTATTGGATATATTGTTTCACTATCAAAACATACAAGATGTTGACAAGACTGAAGCACTTGCCTTGGGACCAAGAAAACCTTGAATCTGAGAGTTGAGATGAGCACTGCATAGAGATCCCTAGATAGAGCTACCTTGGTGAAGGCCTAAGAATCTGAAGCTACTAAGTGTGAATTGCAAGTGGATATTACTTATGTTACACATATCTCAGAGTTTGATAAAACTCTGCAGTATCAAGAAAGGGAGTGAGTTTTATAAGTGTGGTTATCCTTTAGTACTCCACACAGATTAGCTCCAAAACGTTCTATGAAAACCAAACTCCAAAGATGCCAAGACTCCTCATAAAATTGCCTATTATTTGTATGTCATCACATGTACCTTAAATATTTCTGTATTACTTATTATATCCAATGTAATGTATAATATAAATGAGCAGCTATTATACTTTATTTCTTAGGGAAATAATGACAAGAAAACAAAATTATTAAGGTTTGAGATGATGGCTCAGTGTGCAAAAGCATTTACGTTGTTAGCATGAGCACCTGAGTCCAAATCTCTGAATCCCATGTTTAAAAAAATCTTGTGACCACCTACAGTGCTGAGGAATGAGAGTATAGAGACAAGAGGATTGCTAGGCTAGGGTTTGCCAGCTGACAGCCTAGGACCAGGTTCAGTGAGAGACGGTGTCACAGGGGAATGAGATGGAGAAGGATAAACTAGAACTTCACTGAGTTCTCCTCTACTGTAAACAAGCTTTCACACTTGCAGAGAGTGTGTAAGTGGGATAGACACAGTTAAAGGGAAGAGGAAGCAAAAATCGTTTAATGATCACTACAAATGCAATTTTATGTGAATTTTACCATGTTTAGTTGAATCTACAGACACAGAAGGCATGATGTGAGGATCAAAGGGCTTTTCTGTTCATGTCTTAGAGTAGCTTAAATTCAGATTTTCAGAGAGTAGTCATGATGGAGCTTCCTTGAAACAATTCTCTCTAATAGTTCTAGATCTATAAATTATATACCAGATTCCGTGTTTACATTGTTCATCCTAGCTCAGTGTGGCAGGTATTAAGGGCTCCGATTCATAAATAAGGGAAAAGTAGGCAGATTGATCAGGACCTGATCAGAGAACTTCACCTAGAACCATGTCACTAACAGTCACAAAAATTGTACTTGGCCCTAGAACTTCCTGGTTGCAGGTCTATAGTCTTTGTAATGCACCTTGCTGTGTCTTTATTGCATCCAGAGACCAATGGTTTATATGTTGTTTCTGATTTCAACTCAGGTTATCCTTTAATCAGCCAGCCATTGTAGGCAGTATATTATACATGATGTTTTGTTTCAAAATAGGCTACCACTTATATGTTGATTTGGGGAGCAATTAATTCATCCTTGTTGGGCTCCAAGCATAGCTCAATCCCTGATATAATACTAAAGAGTAATGCAATTTTAAAATCAAGGAAGCCAGTGAGGCTGTATCAATTTGAACATATGTTTTTGTTGGATGGCAAAGCAAAGGATAAAACAAAACAAATAGCTACCAGAGGTTTCTTACTAAATTTCTTGAGCTTGCAGATGCATTCCAAGGGAGTGATGGAAGTTTTGTCTTTTTGAGTATAGGCGTATGAGTGGTTAGATATGAACCATGCTAGTTCTGTGCCTAGGCCCATCAAGCTCCTCTTGCCAGTGACTGGATTTGCCTCTTTTGGTAATCCAAACAGAAGCAAATTAACTGCTTTTGGGGACAGTAGCTCAATGGGGGTAAATCCACAGTTAAAATTCCAGTAAGCAAAGATTCTTTACTATAATATGCAGAATGGTTCTATGTGCAGTTTAGTTGTAGATGTCTGGATTCTACGAGTGAGAGATGATGAATTTGTGTTGTTACAAGTTCTCTAGCTTGTAGTTTTGTACAGAAATGCTGCATAAAGAGTCTTCCTCTTTGACATGTTAAAAGGGAAACAACCCCTCACCCTTCTCAGCAGCATGCAAGGACAGAGGACAAAAACCATATCTAAATTTCCCATTTCTCCCTGAGGTTCCCAATCTCACAAAGAAGCCATGAATATATTCTTAGCAGGAGCAAAGAAGCTGTAGTGATTAATCTTGGTAGCCAACTTGATTTGATCTGGCATCAACTAAGAAGAACTTTGGGTGCATCTGAAAGGTACTTATTAGAAGGGTTAAATAAAGGAGAAAAATCTTCTGCCAGAGTACCTTCCAATGGTACCCATGTATAAGGAGTATCAAGGGAAATGATATTTTTGGTGTTGATTTTGCTTTTATTGTTTTTCTCCCTTTGCCCCTTCCCTGTGAAATCATTTACTCTATTGCCACCACTGCTGCCGACATAATTGCCATCCTTCACTGCCATAGGAAACTAGCTTGTCTGCCTTCCAGTGAGGTTGAAGACAAGAGACTCAACAGAAAATTATCCAGACTATCAGAGGCTAGTTGGGATGGCTGAGTCAACCCATCTTTTGAAATGATCAGCTATGCAGCTACAGGGTTTCTAGCTTCTCTGTTTTACAGATACCTACTGTTGGATTATCCATGACATATTGTGCAAGCCAAATGTCTCAGAGTCTTTTCCTGGTGTTGGAATAATATAGCCCTACAAAAACAATTTAAGGTAACTGATCAGAGAATTATCACTTCTTCTATCAGTAGTCATTAATTGCCTATAGTACATCATCTAGGGCTTTATTTCTTCCCTCGCTTGTTGCCATGTCAGCTGATGATGTGTACTCCTGGGTCTGGTCCAGTTTAGGTAACCATGTTGTTGAGATTTCCTGCAGATAGCTTCCATGCCATACATAGATGACACTATCTCAAAGTAGATGGTCTGGTTCTCTGGTTATTACATTCTTTCTGACCTGTCTTCTAAGATATTACCTGAACCTTAGGTGTAAGGGTTGTGTTGAACATCTTCAGGTTGAACACTCAATAGTGAATTGTTCTCTGAATTTTGATCAAGTATGATTTCATTCAGTGGTCTCCTGCTGCAGAAAATTTGGTCATCTCTATAAACATACACATGAAAACACTAATAAAATCAACAGGTTGTATTCATATATACATATGTTCATAGCAATAATAATAGAAGAACAGAATTTGAGAGGGAATTGGGGAACATGGAAGGACTTGGAGGGAGATAGAGATGAAAATGATATATCTATAGTACCCATGTAGGAAATACTCAAAAAGTAAAATAAAAAAGAACCTTAAAAGACAGGGTTTATTTTAGTCACAGTTCATATGTGCCACGGCAGGAAATTTAAGCATCAGAATCCTGAAGTAGTCAGTCATATTGCATTCCCAGTCGAAAAGAGAAAGCAATGCTTGCTAGTACCGCTCTTTCTTCATTTTATAAAGTCCAGGATCCCTTGGATAGGGTGTGGTCCTGCCCATAATTAAGACTGATTTTCAACACAACAATTAACATAAGCAAGATAGCCCCTACATTCATGTGCAGAGTCCTTGACTCAGGTAATTTTAGATTCTGTTAAGCTGACAAATAACACAACCATCACAGAAATCATAAATCCCCTTTATAATACACTTGTTCCTCCAGAGAACATGTGTAGAGTAAGGCTGTGTGGTTATTGCTTCCTTCTTTCTGCTTACCAAATTACAAAACAAAAAGTCTGTAAGACTGATTGTAATGCTCCTGTGGATGAGAATAGTCATTAATGTGTATTTCTTATACAATTGATACTCAAAAATTAGTAAGACTCTTAAGATATAGAGTTAATATTTTAATCCACAAAGATCCAGATACAATCTGTGAGTCACACTCCATGAATGTGTTCTTAGCTTCAGATAAGATACATTGAAGGGTTTGGGGGTAAAGTTAGCAAAACATTATTGAAAACAGGAAGACTAGTCCAGAGGGAAACATTGGGATTAGATTTGGTATTCAGATTTTGATTTTTTGTCTCTATTAGAATGGAGAATTATTATATATGTAAACAAACCACCCAAGATGAATTTCATTCTTATCTTGATCTGTCACTGAAAACAGTCATGCATTATGTTATAAATATAATTTAGTTACTCATTAGAGTATATTCATTTAGTAAATTCTTGCATTTCTTTGCAGGTTTGCATTACATTCCCTATACTTTTTTTTGATATTTACTTTATTTCCATTTCAAATGCTTTCCCCTTTCTAGGTCTGCCCTTTGAAAGTACCCTATACCATCCCCCCTCCCTCTGCATCTATGAGGATGCTCCCCCACCCACCCGCTCACTCCTGTCTTCCCTCCCTAGCATTCCCCTACACTGGGGCATCTAACATCCTCAGGCCCAAGGGCCTCTCCTCCCACTGACAGTCAACAAGGCCCTCCTCTGCCACATATGTGGCCAGTACCGTAGATACCTCCATTTGTATTCTTTGGTTGATGGTCCAGTCTCCAGGAGCTCCGGGGAGTCTGGCCAGTTGATACTGTTGCTCCCTCCATGGGGCTGCAAACCCCCTCAGCTCCTTCAGTCCCTTCTCCAACTCCTCCATCCAAGACCCCACGCTCAGTCCAATGGTTGGCTGTGACCATCTGCCTCTGTATTTGTCAGGTTTTGCCTGAGCCTCTCTGGAGACAACTTATCATGCTTTCATAGCACGTACCCCCCAGCATCCACAATAACATCAACATTTGGTGACTATATATGGAATGCATCCCCAGGTAGGGCAGTCTCTGGATGGCCTTTCCTTCGGTCTCTGCTCCACATTTTGTCTCCATATTTCATCCTGTGAGTATTTTGTTCACCATTCTAAGAAACACTGAAGCATCCACATTTTGGTCTTCCTTCTTCTTAGGCTTCATATGGTCTGTGAATTGAATCTTGGATATTCCGAACTTTTGTGCTAATATCCACTTATCAGTGAGTACATACCATGTTTGTTCTTTTGTGACTGAGTTACCTCATTCAGGATGATATTTTCAAGTTCTATTCATTTGCCTGTGAATTTCATGGAGTCGTTTTTAATAGCTGAGTAGTATTCCATTGTGTAAATGTACCACATTTTCTGTATCCATTCCTCTGTTGAGGGACATCTGGGCTGTTTCCAGCTTCTGGCTATTATAAATGTGGGTGCTATGAACGTGGAGCATTTGTTCTTATTACATATTTGGAGCATCTTCTGGGTATATGCCCAGGAGTGGTATAGCTGGGTACAGATATTCAATAGATTCCCATTATTTCTTCTCTGCACACCTCCTCCTACTTAGATATCCAATATAATTCGAAATAGAGTATTTACTCTAATTTAAGAATTGCTTAGGTATCTAATCATTTGAGAATGATGATACTTTTAATATGCTGCCTCTTATCTTTAACTATCAATTTCATTCTAGATAATGAGTCAGCATTATTAAATTGCAAGATATGACCTTTATTACAAAAGAGAAACCATATCTATTGCAATAGCTTGTCCTGTTTTCTAGTAGACACACAGCAATGTGGCAAAGTGTTTTCCTGCTGAGAAATTCATGCACAGAACAAGAAACATTGGCTGTCTTTTCTTTTACATGCTTCCTGCCCTCATATCCTTAAATAAGTCACTCTCTAAATATCATGTTGGCATGAGGGATGTAATTGTTAATGATGGCAAGTGGCTTTTTAGTAACTAGGGCTTTAAATGGGTGACGTTTTGGCAAAGGACTTGGAAGGCTGAGTTTAACCCACACAGAAAATAAAAAGAAAAAATACAAAGAATAAAGGGAACTACTGGACATGTAAACATCTGATGCATGGGACCAAAGGAAAGTAATCTTTTCTTGCCAACTTCTTAAATGGTAGCACCTTTCAGTGAAGTCTCTGCAGGCTGCCATTCTTAGGTACATGTTCACGTTATGTCTATTGAAAGTCTACAACTTTTCAGGCATTGTCAGGTAAGCTATACGCTGTAGCTTATTAAGTGCTGGAAAGTGTCAATGTAAAGGAAGAGATTTTTATTCTAGTGTAAAACACAGAGGAACTTAGGTTCATGATAATTAAATTACCTCTCTTGCATTGCACCCTGAATGAATCATGAAGCTAGGATTTCAGCTCTCTTCTTTAGTCTCAGGTTTATCACTTATTTCACCTTTCTTTTGAATTCATAACAAATTTCTTACTATGCCTTAAAGGCTGTGTGTATAAATGCAGAGATCCTCATTGGGCATTATTTCACAGCAACATTTACTGTGACAGTAACTGCGGAAAATGAGTTCCTCAGAGTAAGTTACAGTAGCAGGTCATTATGTACTAGGAGATTTAATTTTATAAAAAACAAAATTGCCCTTCAAACTGCAAGCATTTAATTTTTAATGTGCTAATTTTAATTAAGTTTAATTAATGCAGCTGATCTTGGTAAACTTAGAGAACTTCAAATGACACCCTCAGAAGCCCTGTAACATCTTTCTTCCTTGTCAAAATCAGCCTTCTGGCTCCATCCCAACTCATGCTTCAGCAGAAATTGCTTACTCATTGCTCTTTCTGAAGTTGTGCTATCATTTATCCATTAGTTATATGAAATCCAATTTGTAATTGAATCTTCATCCAATATTTTATCAGAGAGAGAGAGAAAGATGAGCTAGGAAACCATTCATTATCTCAAAGAGTGTGACTGGATTCTGCTGCCCTTGCTGAGTTAATAGCCAGCCTGTATCTCCAAGGTTTGCTCCCATTCAGTGCTTAACAACACTCTATCACATCTGGTGCATCTAGTATGGAAGTTGTTCCTCTACTCCTACCCATGTAAATCCATGTTAAGAGAAAAGCATGGAAGCCTAGCCACTATTCCTACATCTTTTCAATACTCCAATTCTGGATTCTGGGGGAAGATACAGGGTACATACCAACAGACATCCTTTAAAACCTATGATCCATCCCACAGACCAAAGAAGTTAAATAAGAAGGCTGGCCCAAGCAAGAATGCTTGAATCTTACTTAGAAGGGGAAATAAAATAGTCATAAGAGGCAGAGGGAGAGAGGGAACTAACTAAGAGGGGATGAGGGGAGGGGAATGGGAGCTCAGGATCAGGTGTGGGGAAAGACAGGATAGAGGACCAGAGTGACAGGATAATGAATGGAAAGCTGCAGCTGCTGGGAATTGGTTGGTTGGAGGGAATCACTAGGAATTCCCAGAGATCAGGGATGGGGGAAGCTTCCAGGAGTCAATGTAGGTAGCCTTAGCCTAAATGCCTACCAATGGAGACATGGAGCCCAAAGAAGCCACCCCCTGTAGCCAGGCATCTACCCTGTGGAGGGCAAAGGACACCGAACTACCAACAAAACTTTTGACCCAAAGTTAGTCCTGTCTGAAAGAAATGTAGAGACAAAGATGGAGCAGAGACTGAAGGAATGGCCAAGCAATAACCATCCCAACTTGAGACTCATTCCATGGGTAAGCACCAATCCCTTAAACAATTCATGATACTCTGTAATGTTTGCAGACAGTAGCCTAGCATAACTTTCTTCTGGAAGGCTCCATCCAGTAGCAGACTGAATCAGATGCAAATATCCACAGCCAAATATTTGGGCTCTTATAGAAGAATGGTACAAGGATTGAAGACATTGATGAAAGGGATAGGAACTCCACAGAAAGACCAACAGAGTCAAATAACCTAGACCCCTGGTTTCTCACAGAGACTGAGCCACCAACCAAAGAGAATACATGGACTGGACCACGGCCTCAAGCACATATATTGCAATTTCTATGTGAGTCCCCCAATAACTAGAGTGGGGGCATGTGTCCCTAAAGCTGTAGTCTGACTGTAGAATCCATTACCTAAGAGAGCTGCCTTGTCTTGCTTCAGTCAAAGAGGATGAGCCTAATCCTGCAGAGACTTGATGTGTTAGGGTTGGGGGATAACATGAGGAGCCCTATCCTCTCAGAAAAGGAGAGCAGGAATGGAGAGAGGGATTCTGTAAGAGGGTGGGGCCAGGGGAAGTATTTAGGATGGAAAGAAAGAAAGAAGCAAGCAAGCAAACAAACACAACAAAATCTTCTAACTGGAGAAATAATAGGAACTCTGATAGCTCATACTTAAAGGTAGCTAAAATAGCCTAGAAGATGTTAGAGGCGGGAATTTTGGGTGTTTCCAGAGTGAAGCTTCTAGGGGAAATTTGGACTCTAAAATTTATTTCTGCAAATGTCCTTGACCTTGCTTCAGGCCCTTACTACATTCAGAGTTCAGTGTTAGTAGCCTGGTGTTTGTAACTCTAATCTCTGTTTTCTCCAGCAGTTGCAGGACTCTTTCTTTCTGCTACCAAAAATGAGCACTTCCTTTTCCCACTTCACACTAGTCGCCAGCACTGTGCAGTAGAGTTCTGTCCTCAACATCTCAAGGACATTGCTCTCGGAATTCTTTCTGGATCACACTTGTATCTCTCTGTTATAAGGACACACTACTCTTGATGTGGGGACCTGTCAGCTTTGGTAAAAATTCTCCAGGTAAACCTAAAAGAAGACATCTTTTTTATTTCATTTTTTATTAGCTTCTACCTCATTTCTGTAGGTCTTTATATAGAACGATTATTTAAAGGCTTGATACTCTCTATATATTCTTTACACCCCCGTTATCTTTTAGTTATGTATCTCAAGATTGTATTTCCATCACCAATTTGCAGCTGTTTTAATGTCACAATGGCTATCATCTCTGGTCTTTATTTCACATATTGTATGAGCAAAGTCATTGTGATGGTCTGTGTTTCTGTGTGGCCTACATTCCCATGGAATGTCTGCTACATAACATAATCTTCTGGTCCTTCTATCACAATCATATTGTTACTTGTTCATTTGTTTGTTTTTATTTGTATGCCTATTGATTTCTTAAGTTGTCTCTAATGAAGCTCTTTCTTCCTATTAAGCTGTGGACTTATATATTCAACTTATAATATATAATTTTTAATGTATTCAATATAAGGAGCCCAACTAAGCTCTTAGAAGTCCTTGCCCTTTTATATGCACCTCTGCTACCTGTAATTTATTTATCTCAGTGGGTGGCAAATCAATATTTGGGTTTCGTAGTTTTATGTAAATGTCTTCATTTGGGCTCCTCCAATTTGTACGTTCTACTTTAGGACATCCTGTTGTTTCTGCCTTCAGATTATAAATTCAGATCATATATTCTTCTTACATACTTCAGTATAACAACTAAGATAAAACTTAACATTATTTTAAGCTTCAGCTATTCCATTATCTGTCACTTGGCCTCACATTAACTTAACCCTTGCTCCCCTTTTGTGCATTTCCAACAAAAAAATCATGGGTGCCATTTTAAATCACAAGTCAGTGTATGTTCTTTGTTCTCCAGCATCTGAATGACACTGCAATTTCAATTAAAGGCCAAGGTCTTGTATTTTATAAAAATGATTGCCCTACTACAAAAACATTTTTTATGACATCAAGTAAATAGTTAGGAAAATCCCAATTATTGTAATGCAAAAGAAAACACCTAGAGTGATATATAAGGGTGGAAAATATACATATTTTTATTACTCAATAAGAAAGGACTAAGTAGCTATAAGTACCAGTTAGATAAGTTGATGATTTAAAAACAAAGACTAAGTAGCTATAAGTACCAGTTAGATAAGTTGATGATTTAAAAACAAGGACTAAGTAGCTATAAGTACCAGTTAGATAAGTTGATGATTTAAAAACATGGACTAAGTAGCTATATGTACCAGTTAGATAAGTTGATGATTTAAAAAGAAGGACTAAGTAGCTATAAGTACCAGTTAGATAAGTTGATGATTTAAAAACAAGGACTAAGTAACTATACGTACCAGTTTAGATAAGTTGATGATTTAAAAACATGGACTAAGTAGCTATAAGTACCAGTTAGATAAGTTGATGATTTAAAAACATGAACTAGTTGCTTAGAGGCTCATAGAGAAAAAGTCCATACAGACACACAGCACACATGTCGGTCTGAGATATATGACAGCAGAAATACAGATTGCCAATAGAACATAGAGTAGGAATTGGCATCTATAGTTCTAAACCCTGGTCAATATTCAGATGCATATTTGGTGGATAGGCTTCCTATTAAACAAAGACATGGAAGAGAGAAGAGAATGTAAGATGATTTATACAAAAGAAAAAGCATGTGCCAAATGCACTACATTAACAATGAATATTCAGAATGACTGATGGATTTTTGTCCTTTGTTACGAGTGGAGTGCTGGCGGAGTTGTGTAGAACAGAAGCAGAAAGAAATGACATAAAATTAGAAATGGCCCAGGGCTGTTGATAAAGGATCTTAAATTTCAAGCTGAGAAATATGTGGACTTTTTATTCCAAGGGGAGTCATTACAAGTATTGAGGGAGTGTTTTACTTGATTCACAGCTTTAATTTAATTAAGCCCATTATCATTTATTAAAAATCCAATCTGTCTACATTACTGTCCTAGATAGTTTGCCATTCATAAAAAATCACTTAGGCATTGGACAAAAGAATATTTTAGTCCCAGGTCCAGTTCCAACCTGGTAAGTCTTGATTTTCCCTATGCACCCAAATTTTACACAACTCTGAGTCTAGGCAATAATTGAAGGTTAAGTTTGGTGCCATGCTGATATATAACACACAATATAACAGATGCTAATACTGTTTTTTACTAGCTTGTCTTTCATATTAGAAATCAAGAATTTATTTTTCAAGTGACTGTGAGGTAGGTAACTAGAAGCACCTCATTTATGAGGGGAATCACATATTCCATCTCTATGCCACTCCTAAACTGTTCTTGAATCAACAGGATGTCCCTGCCCATGTATGTTGTATGTATGTAAAATAAACAGGGATTTATTAGATTGGGTTACAGGGTAGAAACTGAATATCATATAATACCTGTCTTCACACTGTAACTTCTCAGTTAACAAAACTGGATGTTTAGCAATTCCAATTTTCTACCTAAGGACTGAGGATTCCTGGATAGCTGCAGATCCTCAGTCTACATCGGAAAGACATGAACTTAAAATTTGATGTAAACAGAGAGTGGCAGAATGACTACTGCAGTAATAGGAATACTCGCTCAGGAAGACCATGAGTGTGGACAGCCACTTGGCTTTTCCTTCGGAGTGAATCTGTGCCGATTTTATACCTTTTGGAAATGCTCCCATAGGCAAGCCTTGAGGCTTGTCCTTTTGGTTGATTCTAAATTTCTTCAGGTTGGCAATTAATACCAACCATCAATGAGGATATTAAATGTAAGAAACTGCATTGCTTGGGCCATGGAAAGGAGTGTGATAGCAGTCTCTCACTGCCAAAATCTGGATTCTCTATGCTACAACCTCCTGAACTCAGCCTCACACACACAATCTTCAATTGCTACAGACTTTCTGATTCATCACCCCTTCTCCATTTTCACATTCATTTCCATGGTCCAATTACATATTTAGGACAGGGTAGGCTCTTTTCTTTAATCCTAATGTAAAAGGAATAATGGATTAGATTGAAAGAATATGCCAGCATGGAGAAGATACATTTAAGTCAACAACCTGTGTATGTCATATAGGCTGAATAGATAAAGAAGAGAGAGAGAGAGAGAGAGAGAGAGAGAGAGAGAGAGAGAGAGAGAGAAAGGGGTAGAAAAATAGAGACAAATGAAATATGTAGCAGAGCCTTGAGAGATAGTAAGATAATATAAGTGGAGAGATGATCATGTATTTTAAAATCCATAGTAGTGAATAAAAAGAAAAATATAGCTAAATTGAAAGTGAGCCAAACATGAGAAAAGTCCCTACCATGTCTTAAATATGTGATTGATGATAACTAGTAGCAAATCCTAAGTGCCGTTACCTTTGTGTGTGCTCTATATTTTGATATAAATGAATACATGACTGCTGTAGAAGTTTATGTTACAAATTATGCATGCTGTGGAAAAGCCTGATGGTATTTTATAATATTTGAGTTTTTAAAAATATATGATTGGTTTAACTCCTCAGTTTTGGACAGTAGAAACATGGACATTGCATACCTTCTAGAGGGCCACAGTGAGGATAACAGTCATAATAAAAAAGATACCAATAGGAAACCAGAGAGAAGATCACACAGTGACTTCACACAGTGACTGAGTGACTAAGTTACACATGTTGAGGTGGGAGTGAATGATGGAGGCAGACAGCCTAGAGTAGTTGGTAAGCATTGTTCTTTTCATTCTGTAGCTGCTGACACAGGTCCAACTGGCAGAGTACTTCTCAGCTGAATTTCTCTGTTCTCCACTCCTCTTCTGTTATGTTTGACTAATTATGGGGTAGCAAACACCCAAATCAAAGTTTCATGGCTAATTGGTGGGTTAACAAACCCACAGAAAGCACTTTAATTAATTCTCCTCACTGTAGTGACAAGAGGGATGGGACTATATCTGATCATTTGTATTGAAGATGTTCAAAGTCTTAACAGTGTTACATACAGATGACACCTTACAAGGGGGAAAACACAGTCTTTACTTTGTTAGGGCTTAGAATCTCCTTAGGATAATCAACAATTAAACCATTTAAAAATGTATATTACATTAGATAAAATTTTAATTTAATTCTTCCCACATTCTTTCCATTCATGCTATAATCCACAACTCTAATAATTCTAGCAAGCATAAGACTTGATGAGCTGTGTGCCATCATCCTTAATTTTTCATCTTGAAGGTCAGTGACAAAAAGCAAAATGTTAACAATCATATACTGAGAAATAATTGTTGTGCATTGTCCTAAATTAGATAGGAATTATTAGGAATTATTAGAAATCAAGACTAATGAAGATGACATCATCTATGTTAGTTTGTGAGCCTATACCATTCAGAAACAAGTCCCCTAAATATGCACATATACTATACATTTTGTTATTTGTTGTATATAATGTGTTTGTGATAGAACAGTAAGCGTGTTTTTTTGCCATATGCATAATCAGAAACAAAATATAAATATTTTATTGGCGAATTCTAGAGGTCAGATATGCTTGCTCTTTAATATATATTTAATTGCAAGTAGTGCATATTATAAGAAATCTGAGAAAGAAGACTTAGCAAATTTACCCAAAATGATTGTATGAGAGTCATCTTTCTAACTTGCAAATTCTCAATACTGTAGTGATGAATTCCTATTTGTTTTAAAAATCTTAAATATAAAACAAAACAAATGTTTAGCTGAAAAAAAAAAAACCTCTTTGTCTGGAAAAACGTGATAAAATGAAATGCTTCTCACATGATTAGTTACGACAAGGCAGGTACCTCATCTTCCACCTGAAAAACCACTTGATGTTTCCTCCTGCTTTTTCATACACTCCCTTTCTCAAATGTAATTGCCACCTCATTTATCACCTATTAATCATGTGTTTGCATTTAAAATCACTTTGGGAGAAGGAGAATGGGAGATAGAGTAGAGGGAGGGGATGTGGTAAGAGACAGCTAGAATTGAGGGGCATCTGAGGGTTGATATGAGTGAAATGGAAACTTCCTAAAATATAGGAGAGCAACCCAAATGAGGTCTTCCAAAAATAAGGGAAAGGGAGTCCCAGCTGGCAATCTCTTGTCACCATGCAAAGTTTCCAGTACTGGGGCTGTGTCACATCCAATTGAGTTATTGGCCAAAAGGGACCTACAGAAGTCTTAAATATCCCAGGCTGTTGCCAAGACAATAGGTTGCTTTCTACAAGCTGACAAGAAGTCTCCCTTGCTGGAAACAACAGCCATACAACTCACTGAACACAAGAGGTAGAGCTGATGTCTACATTAAAATCTTCACCCCTACATTCTAGTGGCCTTGGTACAGGAAGGTATCTTGCAGGCTACCAAAAGAGAAACTTGTAGATCAGTTTCTGATACAGTCAGTATTATAGAAACTTCCTTCTATAATAACAGATATAAACAAATACAGAGACTTGCAACCGGACATTACACTTGAGAGTGAGATCTTGGAATATGCAACTCTAAATTGTGTGCCTATGGTTAGTGAGTTGGTCCTGGATGGTGATAGGTAGAGCCCATTTTTTCTTTACATTAGCCTTTCTGGAAGAACAATTAAAGAGAATAGATGGAACTTTGAATAGCTCCCATGTTCCAGTCTTATAAATCACCCGTCAGAGTTTCCATCCTCCTCTGCCAGGCCAGTGTCATTGTAGGGAAAAACCAAACTGGTAGAGTATTAATATATTAAGAGACATGAGCCTTTGAAGTCCACACTAATTGTTGATATCACATCTTAATGTTAGAAGTAATTAAACCAATATTATGTATATAGTATGGTTTATTATATCAAATATACATATTTAATACAGTGCTACTTGAGCCTCATCCTCTGCTTTTTTAGTTTTGATAGTTTTGAATTGTGGTATTGTTTTCTTTTCTATCAGTTTCTTAATTTGTGAGCTTGTTTCAAATGAATAGTTACTGTTTTGGTCTATTTTTTGAAGAAATCTTATATATCTTCATAATTTATAAAAATGTTATTATGTTTTCTATCTGCATTTACTTTATGACACTTTCCCTTTACATTTGACTATGGCATAATTATTTTGCCTACTGATAAGAAAATGGCTTTCCTACATTTCAGGAAATATAGCTATTATAATTTCACAGAGATTTCTTTTGCAATCCCAGAGTGTTCGAAAATATGATGACTTACTTTCTAAGATATTTGGGCCCCATTCTTCTCCTCAGTGTTTAGCAAGGCCACTTTCTATTACATTTCTGCTGGATTTTGATTTCACTCCCAGCAGTTTCTGCTAAGCATAAAACTCTTATCAGAAATAAATGCCTAATGGGGTACCTAGAGGACTCTTAAGTATTCATTGATATAGAGGACCCTCGCTTTTTCAGCGTTTGTTAGAGAACTCTTGTACTGATAAAAAGCCTCTCCCAATTTTACTGCCTTGCTTAAAGTGATACTCTATGTTATCTAGTAAATACCTGTTGCATATTTGGAGATTCTGTTATACTTGAGTTTATGAGATCTTATCTCTTCTTCATACATAGAGTGTTTTATGCATAGATTAAATATCTGTTGGTAGTTTAGATTTGTCAGTTATTTTTGAGTTGGGGATATATCTTGTCACTTAAATTTTTGAGTAAATTGTCAGTAGCTGTTCAGGTTGTGTGTGTGTTTGTATTATTATTATTATTATTATTATAATTATTATTATTATTATTTTGCTTTGTTTTGTTTTTCGAGACAGGGTTTCTCTATATAGCCCTGGCTGTCCTGGAACACACTTTGTAGACCAGACTGGCCTCGAACTCAGAAATTTGCTTGCTTCTGCCGCCCGAGTGCTGGGATTAAAGGCGTGTGCCACCACTGCCCAGCTATGTGTGTCTATTAAAAGCCTTTTATTATTTAAATTTTTCATACAACATATTTTAATCATGATTTACTCTCTACCCAAACTCCTCTTATATCCTCCTCTATTCAACTTCTACCCTTCCTTTCTCTCTCTCTTCTTTTCTCACCTCCCTCAACTAAAAACTGACCTGTACCCAAAATATATGAAAATTAAAACAAGTAAACAAAATATACAAAAAAATGACCAAGCAAAATAAAATGAATCAAACAGCTGACAAAACAAACAAACAAACAAATAAACAAGCAGATCATTCTGTGTTTGCCAATTATTCTTGGGCATCTCGCCTGCTCTGGAGTATGGTTTATACATCAAGTGTAACTTCATTGGAAGACAAAAACTGATTTTCTCTTTTCTTAGGGATCAACTGCAAATAGCTTCTTGGTTATGGGTTAGAGGACTTTTCATTGTCTTTGCCTTTTAAGTTTTCAGATGTTTGACCTGTCTGTTTTCATGTGAGTACTCAAAGATCTTTAACACTATGTTGCCACAATTTACTACATCTTAAGTCTTAAGTCAATTCAGTGACTAATTTTAATGTGAATGCTACAACTATAAGGATTTTATCTAGTGATCTTGCACATTTGTATCACCTTTTTCAGGGTTTTTAACCTTGTATTCAAGTTTCTCATCACCTGACCAATGGGCTATGTGACAAACCATGCATATGAGACTAAGTGCATTTTTCTAACTGTTTATATTGCACCAAATGTCCCCAGATACACCTGAACAAGCTTTTGTACATGTCACTTCCATCTTTTGTTAACTAAATATCTCAAGATTTTATAAATTGATACGCCAAGAACAAAACTAAAACTTGAACTAACAGTTGTTTAGGTTTTTATGATTCCAAATCAACACTTTGAAACCATAAAGAACTCATATGTATAAGATAAACATATATTTTATATACGCTAAAGTTTGTACATCAGTTAAATTTCAGACTAAACATTAAAACCAATCATCAGCCAAAGTAATAATTTTTGTTATAGAATAAAACTTTAGTCTACAAGAAAAGATTTAGGTGTGGAAACATGGCTTGGTGGAGAAACTGCTTACTAAGCAATTATGAGAGCTTGAATTCAAGTCCAAGTGGATCAAGAACCTCCACATAAAACCAGATATGCTGAGTCTAATAGAAAAAAACATGGGAAAGACCCTTGAACATATCAGCACAGGGTGGGGAGGGGAATTTCCTGAACAGAACACAAATGGCTCAGGCTCTAGGATCAACTATTGACAAATGGGATCTCATAAAATTGAAAAGCTTCTGCAAGGCAAAGGACACTGTCAATGAGACAAAACTGAAACCTACATATTGGGGAAAGATCTTTACCAACCCTACATCTGATAGAGGGCTAATATCCAAAATATACAAAGAACTCAAGAAGTTAGACTCCAGAGAACCAAATAACCCTATTAAAAATGGGGTACAGAGCTAAAGAAAGAATTCGCAACTGAGGAATGTCGAATGGCTGAGAAGCACCTAAGAAATGTTCAACATCCTTAGTCATCAGGGAAATCCAAATCAAAATGACCCTGAGATTCTACCTCACAGAAGTCAGAATGACAAGGATCAAAAACTCAGGTGAAAGCAGATGCTGGCGAGGATGTGGAGAAAGAGGAACACTTCTCCATTGCTGGTGGGATAGTAAGATGATACAACCACTCTGGAAATCAGTCTGGCAGTTCCTCAGAAAATTGAAAATAGATCTACCTGAAGACCCAGCTCTACCACTCCTGGACTTATACACAAATGATGCTCCAAGATATAACAAGGACACATGCTCCACTATGTTCATAGCAGCCATATTTATAATAACCAGAAACTAGAAACAACCCAGATGTCCCTCAACAGAAGAACGGATACAGAAAATGTGGTACATTTACACAATGGAATACTACTCAGCTATTAAAAACAATGACTTCATGAAACTTGAAAGCAAATGGGTGCAACTAGAAAATATCATCCTGAGTGAGGTAACCAGGACACAGAAGAATACACATGGCGTGTACTCACAGATAAATGAATATTAACCCCAAATCTTAGAATACCCATGATACAACTCACAGACCATATTAAATTTAAGAGTAAGGAAGACCAAAGTGTAGATGCTAGAATTCTACTTAGAAGGGGGAACAAAATAATTATGGGAGGTAGAGGGAGGGAGGAACATGAGAGGGATAATGGAGGGAGAATGAAAAGGGGGGACAGGATCAGATATGGGAAGAGACAGGAGAGAAGCATAGAGGGTCAGGAAATGGAACAGAAATATAAAGCAGTGGAGGATGGGGATGTGGGATGTGGGGTTAGACACTAGAAAGTCACAGGTACCAGTGAAGCAAGAGGTTCACAGGACCCAATGGGGATGACATTAGCTGAAATACACAACAAAGGGGAGATAGAACCTGTAGAGACCGCCTCCAGTTGAGGGATATGGCCAACCACCCATCTCTAAAATTTTAACCCAGAATTGTTCCTATCTAAAGGATAGACAGTGACACAAACTGGAGCAGAGACTAAAGGAAATGCCATCCAGAGACCACCGCACCTAGGGATCCATCCCCTCTTCAGACATCAAACCATGACATTATTGCTAATGCCAAGAAATGCTTGCCGACAGAAGCCTGGTATATCTATCCCCTGAGAGGCTCTGCTCGCACCTGACCAATACAGATGCAGATACTCACAGCCAACCATGGGACTGAGCCCGTAAATCCCAATGGAAGAGTTAGGGAAAGGATTGAAGGAACTATAGGGGATTGCAACCTCATAAGAAGAACAACAATATCAACTAACTGGAATACCTACAGCTCACAGGCACTATGTATTCCATTTTCAAAAGTATTACAGAGAAAAAAATGACAAAAAAATCATGTCCAAGCAGTCAAGAAAATTAGTCCACATACAATACTGGTAGGGATGTGCACTTGTACAGAAGCTAGAGAAATCAGTACTTAGATTTCTCTAAAAAAAACTAAAAATCATTCAACCATATGATCTTTCATCACACCTGGGTGTAAACCTAAAGGAATCTAACTAAATTTGCATTCCCCAGAAACATTTCCACATTTTGCCTTATTGCTGCACTATATAGTGTAGCCATAACAAGTGTGGAGTTTTTTCTATCTGTTTTGACAAGACGGTGTTCCTGGTAAAGATCAGAAAGAAGAACCATAAAGTCTTAGCAAAAACCGTACGCTTTTTATGTGTATACACTTGTATTACTGGATGAATGGCATAGACTAGGGATTAGATGTTATCTGAATGAGTATTATAGCAGTCTTTACAAGTCACACTTATCAGCTAGGGAATAGTTCAAAAGACTATTTAATTTTATAGGAGAACCAAAGGAAATAGTTGTTTGTTTGGGTTTTTTTTTTTTGGAGAAAGAACCAGTGAAAACTCCCTATATCCAGCACCTTGGGTCTTAGGAAACCTGCTGTCTCTTCTCTCTCACACATTGTACTCCTATCTATTGTACTCCTATCTATTAGTGAGTGGCCCACTTACTCACCACACACACTTGGCACTCTTTCTATTTAAACACCCAAAAGAACTTTCCATTTAAATTATTTTCTATACAAATACAGTTGTAGGGGACTTGAAATTCCATAATAAAGTAATCAGCTCTTGTTGAATTAGTTTAGCTTTCACAGTGCAAAGTAAGCTGACATAGAATTCTACAGGGACAAATGCAGAGTCAATGAGCCTGGTAGCTTCTGCGGTGCTTTTCCGAAATTAATAGCAGGCAGGTTTTGAATCATAGCACAAAAAGAACAACATAGATACACTTGACTACATTTGGATCTGCACTGAGAAGAATATTGTAAGACAAGGAGACCATGACTATGAGCTTTGCCTTTTCCAGATGAACTTTGATGCAGATACAAGAAAGAGTATAACAAAATAACCGTAAAATAACACACAGCATTCTGGTGATAGAATCTTTATTTTATTTTATTATTTTATTTTATTTGTTAACTAAGAATTTTTCATCTGAACTTTGATAGCAAAGTATAAATATCCATCAAAAGACTTAGATAAATAGGAAACAGTAAAGTACTTATTATTTTTGTTTGTTTGTTTGTTTCATAAAACCAGTTGACTAGAAATGAATAGAGTAGGTAGTTACTCTTGGCACATGTATGTAACCCAGCACTTGAGAAACAGAGATAAGAGAAAGACAAGCTCAAAGACACATAGTGAATTTGAGAACAGCCTGGGACACATACCCAGACTGTCTCAGAAGCAGAACAACACAAAGTGAGTGAAAGTTAGCTAGCATTGTGATTTAGAGAAAGCATTTGTTACTGCTGACTGTCCCCCCGCATTTGATCTATTTATTTGCTAATTATAACACGCACTATGTGACAGAGCCTGAACAGCCAAATGTGAAGGTAGAATAACACTTAATCTAAGGATGACTAGTTTTGTTAGACCTACAAGTAAACAGAGAGTTATGTCTGACACATGTGGTGGTAGAACGCTGATATTAAAGTTAGCACAGGGACACAAGGAAGGGAGAGGGAGATGAAGGTCATGGCTTGTGAATAAGAGATACATTAGTAAATTTTAAAATCTCTACTCATTCTAATATCAAGCTAATCATGGCTTCATAAATAAATAAGCTACTATTTGTTCTTTTTCTGATTTAAAAAAATACATGAATAATTATAATCTATTTAGTCTAGTAGAATTCACCAGTGAATCCATTTTAGACTACAGTTTTCTTCTGTAGGTAATTTTATTTTTCCTCTCTCTCTCTCTCTCTCTCTCTCTCTCTCATCCCTCATTATTTCCCTTAACCAGTTCATACTATCTGCATTCTCCTGTTTCCCTCCCCACTTATGATCATTCTTTTCTATCCCCAACAGTGGTGTCAGTTTTAGTTTCTTGGATTCTGTAGATGCTCTAAATTAAACATGCAGCTCTCGAGATTTGACACAAAGACCCACATAGATAAGAACATGGTACATTTCCTTTGGCCTTATATATTTAAAGGAATGTATTCAGTTTACATATATTCTCAAATTTATGGACATAGTATTACTTGATATTCTGTTGGTATTTTTAAATATCTATTGGATTTATAGTAGTTTCTTTTTCATTCCTAATATTGTTCATTTGTGTGTCATATTTTCTTTGTAAGTCTAGCTAGAAGAGAATCGATTTTATTGAGGTTCTTTCAAGTTTGTGCTGTGTCAATTTATGTAAATATCTGCAAAATAATATTATTTTCATGAATTTGTTTTAACTTATACATAAAAACATGAACAATTTGCCTATTGACCAGGATCCACATGATGTCTTGACACATGTAGTACTTAAACAAATTGAATGTATCTGTCATTTATCATTTCTTTATTGTGAAGCATTGAAATATTCTTTAAACTAATAGGCTTTTAAATACACAATATTTGTTATCTACAACTATATAACTGTGAAGCAAAACACCCAGACTCTTGCTTCTGTAAAATGAGGCCTTTCCTCATTGATTACATTTCCCCATTTCTTTCTCCCCAGGTTCTGATAGCCATAATAAATTTTATTTTTTAAACAAACATTAAATAAGAACTTTAAAATGGGGCTTGGAAAATGACTTCATCAGTAAATTACATCCTGTGCAAGTATAAAGACTGCTTTCAATCCCCAGAACAAAATATCACAACCACCACCACCACCACCACCACCACCACCATCACTGGCACTGCTGCCACCTCCACCGCCACCACCACCACCACCACCACCATCAGAACATCAAGAATTATGCTCACTTGTAATCTCAGTGCTGGGAGAGCCCAGGCACATTATGAGCAGAACTTTGTCTCAAAAAGTGAGGTAGTAAACAACTGAAGAAGATAAACACTAACCTGCCTCAGCATGTGCTTTTGCATGCACACGCATGAATACAAACATGTGCACAAACAAACAAACAACCCACCCTGGGTTTATTTTAATTGATTAATTTACTAAGCTTGGCTCTTCATTTCATGAATTGATAATTTCGTCTTTACTGATTCTTTCATTGCCAAATCGATTACCTTTATAATTTCTTAAGATGGCATATCACTGAGGACTTTGGTCATTTTCTAATGATATATATCTTTAATTCTGCTGTTGCTACTTCAATGATTTTGACTTTTACTTTATTTTCCTTGAGGTTGAAATTTTTCTCCTTCCTTTTGCTTTGTTTTGTTTTTAATTTTACTCCTGGCTTACTTAAAAGTGTTTGGTTTTGGTTGAGAATTTAGCTGAGTTTTAGAGCATTTTTCTAGTGAGCACAAGACACAGGTCCTCTCTCTAGCACCAAAAGTGTGTAAGTATGTAAGTAAATAAATAAGAGTGTTTGTTTAGTTTATGGATATTTTGAATTGATATTTTGTATTTATACAGACAATATTTTACTTGACTTTAAAAATCTGTTGATTTATTTAAACCATTTATGATCCTAAGGAAGAACCTTCTGTGCTTAATTTAAAACAAACAGTATTTGACTATTATCAGGTATTCTAACTTGTTTTGTATTGGCTAACAATGTTGTTAAGCGATTCAATATCCCTTTAATTTTTCCCCCAAATTCTATAGGAATGTATTATTTATTGCTTTAAGGATTCTTAATTATTGAGTAAAAAATCATTTTTCTATATTTTTATTTTTAAAAACACTGTTATTTAATATTTCTAGTTTTATCTCATTAATAAGTGTTTGCACATTTACAATCTTCATATTATCTTAATGAATTGTGCCTTTATTTTTATGAAAAATTTTTCTTTATCCCTCATTAAATATCTTTGCTAGTTTTGTTTGTCTAATGTTAATGTGCACACACACACAAGATTTCCTTTGAGTAGTGTTTACATTAATCTTTTTCTATCATTTTTTAATTTTTATTTTTGATATTGTAATCATATTTCTCCATTGCCATTTTTTTCCATCCAAACCCTTCCATAGACTCATCTTCCTCTCAACTCTCCTTCTAATCCACGATCTCTCTTTCATTAGTTGTTATTGCATACATCATATTCCTAAATATAACCTGTCCAGTCTATATAATGTTACATGTATGTGTATTTTCAAGACTGACCATTTGGCAGTGGACAACCACTTGGTGTACCCTTCCCTGGGGGAGGGCCACCTCTCCTATTCCTGGCTTTCCTCAGTTGCCCATACTTTGTACACTTATGGGATTGAAGTGTGAGTTGGTTTCTGAATGATAATCCACGCTTCTTTTGCAAAAGGTATATATGTCCTATGTGCCTTTGTTCCTTTTTTAATACTGAGTCAATGAATCATCCTAGGGTCCATTGATTTTTTTGGTTGTTGTTGTTGCCAAGCATCACTGTTCTCGTTTTTGAAATACATTAGTGCCAATTTCATTCATTTGTTCATTCTTCAAACATGGATATAACATATATTTTTAAAAATGAAAAACTATGTTGGAAATTTTTCTACTTGCTAAAATATTTTTCTCCAAATCATTTCCCAGATGTATCACAGAGAAGTGAACTTATGCTTAAGGCATAGTACAAGGAAACATAGAGAGCTGTTGAGGGATGCCTGGAATAGATTTTATGTGATAGAAATGAGTTTGTGCTTAAGATGGTATAAACTCATGATCAGTTTCAAAGTTCATTGTCTTCCATGACTGAATTCGAACAAGGCAGAAACCTAGATTTTCCAACATATGGGTGAAAACAGAACAAGGTTTGCCAAATATCTATTGTGGAGTTGTTTCTTCAGACAGGAATATTCGTTTTCATCTGCCAGTATCTTTGTAGATCACTGCATTTTCTCTGGGAGTGTTGATATAGGACTTACTTCAGTGATCAAATAGTTTTTAGACATATTTTGAAACTTAGACACAAGTAACTATATCTCTTCCATAAGTCTGATAAACAATCTTATTTACTAATTTTGAGATAGAGTGTTATTAGCTCTTAAAGCCCAGGAAGACATTAATCTCACAGTATAGCCAAGAATGGCAATGACCTCCTGATCCTCCTGTCTCCACCTCCCAAATGATGGTATGTACCACCATACATTGTATGGTGTACAATGGTGTAGCATTGTATGATTTACAGTTATATAGGCCTTCTTTTTAGTTTTCTCTTCTCTTTCTGTTATTCTTATATCATTCTGAAAAAAAAAAAACAACACTTGGTTCAGAATAGGCATGACACTTTATAGTAGCTGTACAGATAAATAATAAGAAAAAGAGATGTAGACCCGGTGTGGGAGAAAGAGAATGGAGTGGATACTCAATATTGAATCTAGTCAGTTCTACAACATTTAATGCTCACCAAATGATGGGCAAAGGTTGTTTCTGTTCAATGCTATATTTATAAGACCTCTGATGTGCTATGGTGCTACTTAACCAATCCAGGTAGTTTTGGCTTACAGACAGAACCAACTTTGGAAGAAGCATCCCACATGGATCCCCATTCTTCCCCCCATTTTTGTCTTCATCACAGTGATATCAGAGGCCCCACTTCTAGACCACATGACTGAAAATGGACCTACCAACATCTACCAGATCTTTGTGCTTGAAACGTAATGGCTCATTATTGTTGGTGTAATATTTCTAACCATTTTATCTTTCGATTTTTTGAAGCAAACTCTTGTGAGATAATGCAATAAGAGCCCAAATTTTGCCTTGGTCCTTACAGTATTGCCTCTTATTCCTGTCCAGGAAGAATACTTGTTCATCTGACTCATTTACCTTGATGCCCTACATTCCTGACAGCATGCATCTTTCTCCTCTATGTAAGGATCTGAGAGTAGATCACAGAATTATGTTCAGAAACTCTTTGATCTTTAGAAGACTGAGGCAGAGTCATGATTTCCTTATCCTGGGTTGACAGCTTAAGTAGGTCAAGATGCTCCCAAATATCCCCGGTTTGAGTTCAGAGGATATCTGTGTTCATGTTGTCCCACCCTGGGGATTTGCCAGAACAAAACAGGCTAGGAAAGTGAACCTGTAGTGACAGACAACATCTAGGCTGGAATTCTCAAATATTACCCTGTTAGTAGCTCAATCAGCTGGTAGGCAGATCAAGTGAGAACACAGTATCACTTGACACTTTAAGGAGCACTGAAAAACTGGGATATTTTGACTCAATCCAGTACTATTGCCATACTGGAATGGTGCTTCCAGTGCACAAGTAAAATATCCTTGTACTCATATTTTACAATAAGATTGTACAGTATGCAGATGACTGTTAAGATCCATATCATAATTTGCACTTTATTTTTAAATTTAGAATACAAAATACCATGATCAAACATAAAGAAACAACCTCAAAAAAAGAAAAATATTGTTTTCTTTTAATTTTTAATATTTTTATCTGAACTTTCCCCTCCTTTCTCATCAAAAGCCTTAGCAGTTTTGCTTTTTATTGGGTTCTGCAAGTTCCATGACTGCTCTTGAGAAAAACAAAAAAACAAAACCAAAAATAAACTAGCTTTGAACAAGGCTATTGGATAGGAGAAAATGACAGTGTGAAGTCTTCCTATAAGTATCTCCTGTAGTAAACTCCTGGTAGCTTAAACATTTGTTTAGTTGTCAAGATCTCTAAAATAAAAAAATCACAACCTCTAGCCAGCTTTACCAAGGTACCTCTGAAGCCATTCTGACTTTGAATTGGATCCACCTTTGCACAAAAGGCGTCCATCCATTCCTTAACTATAATGCTAACATAAAGCCTAGACAGCCTACAAGTGAATGGCTGAATGTGTTTATCAGATTCCCACAGCAGTGGAAAGCCACAAAGAAAGACAAAACATGTTTTGTTTTTCTTTCTTTTGAAATTCCATCCCTTCAGCTCCTCTGTGCTTCCTTTTCAAAGGGCAGACTTTAATTCTGCCAAAAATCTTTGCAAGAGAGCTAACAAAATTTATCTCAAGCTTGGCAGCCAATATACATTATCCACAGGTTTCTAGCTAAACTATTAAAATTAATCAGGTGGCAAACATTTATTTCAGGGGTGCTAGTAAACAAGAGAACCAAATTTCCTAAGAGTGGGGTGAGGAGGGTGTGGAAATGGCAGTGAATATGGCAGTTTGATAAGGAGAAAATTCCTCAAAATATTGAGGGATATACTCAAGGCTTAGGCAAATGATCCTCAACTACATTTACAGTATAGACAAAACCATTCATTTTTATTGAGACATTACTCAATGCAAGAGAAAGCAAGTCTATTCTAAACACAACCTTTCAAAAATGTGTTCAGGTTTCATATGAGGTAGTGATGGGAAGGAATCTAGGTGAAAAATTTCTTGAGCTAACCAAAATAACCAAAATTCCAAAAGTTGTCTTGATTTTGGAGTTTTAGAAACACATGCTTAGCAATATTTTCCACGACCCTTCTATTTGCCCATAGGCATGCTTTTTGGAACACACACACACACACACACACACACATATATATATATTTCTGAGAAGACATGGTAAGCTTCCCTTCTAGACTGAAGCATGGAAGACTACTAGGGAACACCCAGGCTCCTCTTCTCCTACAGCAGTGAGTAATTCCACTGTATACAGCATATCTTTACTTAGATCTCTGAGGAACCCTGTGGGAACTACTTCCTGACAAATTGTTCATGCAATGGTGAAATGAATAAACATCTCTGTGTTAAGGCATGGGCATTTAGAATATAATTGGTAGCTCCTTGCATCTTGCTGGAATTGAGTAATAAAATTAGTATCAGTGGTGTGATGTTATCAAAAAGAAAACAGTAAAAATGTAGAAAGCGAGTTCTGTAGTAGTATCAATGTCTTGCCTTTACAACTAAGAATCATTTGATAAAACTATTCCCCGTAGTAACCAGGAAAGAAATGTTTGGGTTTCAGTCCTGGGGGAGCAGGAGAGAGGGTATGATGGTGTTGTGTATTTGTGATTATTGTCTACATTTGGATTGAGACTACAGAGAGATAATCTATGACACAATAGCCTAGCTGCATGCCACAGTGTAAGGGAACAGAAAAAATAATCCAAGACTGTATGATCATACAAGACGGAAAAATATTGTTCTGAATGACACCAATAAGAACAGAAAATACTAGAGTGAAGATATGGGCTTTGCATGCTAAAATGCTTTCATAGACTAAACAGGACATGGCAAAGATAAGGTTAAAAATGTGTTTCCCAGGAAAGTATCTCAGTTAATAAATGCCTCAGGACAAAGGCCATATTTAGAAGATTCTATCTTATATCTTAGGAAAATTCAATGGTCCCACTATCAATGAGACACAAGATTTGGTGTCAAGATGGCAAGGAAATGAAAAAAGAATGTGAGGTCAAATTCTTTAAAAGAAACTCACATTATGGGAAAGATGAATATAACAGTCTTTTATCCATAGTAATGACAGGAAGCACAGAGACTCGAACTTTACTAGATTTTGAGATAGCAAAAAAAGTATTAAGGGCTTGGACTGGCTCGCCATGAAAACCACCTTCTCCAGACTCAAAGTTGTAACTCTAGAAATTGCTGTTGTGAACATCAAGGAGGACAAGGAAGTGTGTGGACTAGTCAATCAGGGATCTCAGGAGCAATGGACAGAGCCACAGGGGTGGTGGCTGTGAGTACTCCAAGAAAGTATACTGTGAGACAAATAAGCAACTCTATACCTGCTCTTATGCTGTCTCCCAAGTAGCAGACTGTTGCATGGAGTCTACCTACTCTGTGACTCTAAAGTTTACTATTTTATTTTATTATTTTGTACATTATATTGGGTAATAAGCTGAAAGAGTGAAGATTTATTGACTAATTAATATTTCCTAGATCGAGGAGTACAATGATCCATTTTGGATACAGAGGCTATCAGATTGTATTAGAGATCCTAAATATTAATGATAAGGGAAATACTTTGAGTCCTTGGTTGAGAGTTTGTTCTAAGTGTGGAAATGGAGATATTTTGGATGATCATGAAAAGCAATAATGGTTGAAAAGATTACAGTCATGTCTTCAGTGTTTCTGCCATAATGAGGAGGGGTCATGTGACAAGGGATTCACCGGGGAAAGCCAACTCCAGTTAAGACTCTCATCCTTTGCTAGATGACCATTGTTATTCCCAAGAGTGCAAACTTCCATCAATATGTGCCCTTCATTGTTTATATGTAGCAGTTTTCTATACTTGTTCTCATTTAACCACATTTTATAAAAACAAGATACAGAAGAAAATTGTTGTTAACTTCCATACTGAGCTTCAGTGGATATGCTACTGAACAAATATTAACATAACCTGGCTTAATGTAACTAATGCAAGAATATAGGTGAAATATAATTTCAAGTGATTGGGAAAGTGTGGAATTAAAACCAAAGAGTCTACAAAAGAAGGACAGTTTATCCCTGACAAAATATGTGGGGAGACCCTAAATTTGGACTACTTTGAGAACACTCTATACCCTCTTTAGGCCCATACCTAAACATAGTAAAAGCAATATACAGCAAACCAGTAGCCAACATCAACCTAAATGGAGAGAAACTTGAAGCAATCCCACTAAAATAAGGGACTAGACAAGGGTGCCTACTCTCTCCCTATCTATTCAACATAGTACTCAAAGTTCTAGCCAGAGCAATTAGACAACAGAAGGAGGTGAAAGGGATACAAATTGGAAAGAAAGTAGTCAGAATAGCACTATTCGCAGATGATATGATAGTATACTTAAGTGACCCCGAAAATTCCACCAGAGAATCCTAAACCTGATAGACAACTTCAGCAAAATGGCTAGATATAAAATTAATTCAAACAAATCAGTAGCCTTCCTCTACTCAAAGGATAATCAGGCTGAGAAAGAAATTAGGGACACAACACCCTTATCTTATCTTAAAGATGAGGAAGCAATATAAGGTAAGACTCTGGTTTGTCAAGCCTCACTAAATAAGCAAATACATATTCAAAACCCACTCCCATGAGAAAGACTCAAATTAATAGTATAGATATTGAAGGATCATGTTTCTAATTTATCAAGAAGCCTTTCAGTCCTCATTAGGGATGTATGTTTGTTCTAGCTTTGTTTTTATTACTGTGATAAAATACCAGGATGGAAAACAGTATAGGAAGGAATGGTTTCTTTTAACCCACAAGGCCAGGCTACAGCCCATTTTTTTTTTTCAGGAAAATAAGGAAGGGACAGGAATCAACTATCCATAATCATGAACAAAGATAAATGATAGCATGCTTACTGCTCAGCTATATTTCTCTACTCATGAAGTACAGCATCAAAATAGTACTGTCCACAGGGAGCTGGGTCTTCTTATAGGAATCAAGGCAATAAATGTAATTTCCCACATGTTGGCATCAGAAATGAGCTTCTGAATCCAGTGATGACGTCACCCCTAGGCAACAGGGACCCCTGCACATCTGTCACCATGGCAACTGCCACACTATCACCTGCCTGCTCTTACCTGTGCCAGCTGTGTGCAGTGTGAGCGCAGTTACATCACAGCCCAAATAAAAGGCAGACCCCCCGACCCCCAATCCCTACCCCCAACCTTGGCTGTCTTTCCCTCCTCTTCTTCATAGCTCTCCTCTTGTCCTTAACTCTCAATAAACCTCTCTTTCATGGATCTGTGCTGGTCTAGGTGTGATCTGTCTGGATGAGCCGCCAATCTCACATAACACCACAGACATGCTCACAACCCAACACTGTTTAATCAAGAAACACGGTTGCTCTGGCAAAGGATCATATCGAAAGGCTTAAATCTGTGTGATCCATGTGGAAGGCAGACACAAACTTAGTATACACCTTTAAGGTAAAAATTAGTGTTTACAAGGAAGCAGTATGTTAATACGTGATGCCTAAATAAGGGGCAGAAAAAGTAAGGCATCAGAGAAAGATTTGACAGAATGTGTCAGAGATAGAATACTTCCAATTCTCATGAGCATAGCACAGCAAAGAGAAGCCATGTAAGAGCAGGGCAGGGAGAGAAAGAGAGTCAATTCAAGCAGTTCTGTTCAGTTGGTTGAGTTCAGTGCCGTGGAGTTCAGTCCGTAGGTTGGGAGTCAGTGCAGTGAGTGCAGTGCAGTGGAGTTGACGTCATTTGTGAGTTTGTGCAGTTCAGAGCAGGCCAGCAGAGGCTGACTAGAGCAAGCTATTTATAGGTTGTTATCTGTTACTGTTTAGTTTGTCGGATGAATATTTAATTATTTATTTATCACATGCCAACCTAGTCAATGAATGCTGTGTTTGGTTCTGATAATATACCTATTAAGGAAATAGAAGATTTTCCTTTGTTAGAAGTATATAATGAAGTGTCGGGAAAATTTTTAATCCCAATCTGGGATTTCTACTCTGCCTTTGACCATTTAGTTCCTGGATAAAAGACACACAACTTTTATTATTTACAATAAGTCTTAAACAGTACAGGAACTAGGCAGATATCTACCCTCTATGCTACTAAATTCTATTTCCTATTGATAACCCTGAGTTATTCCTTACTATGCTTCATTTGGGCTGCTCTTAACTCCTATTGGCCAGCCTTCAGGGTCATGTTTTCTTGACTCCTAACCTGTGATGACTTTCTCTTTCTCCTCACCTTCTTTTTTCCTCATGGTTTCCTCTGACCCCCGAGCTCGGGAACCCTAAAACCTGCCTATGTCTCTTCTGCCCTGCTATTGGCTGTTGGCATCTTTATTCACCAATCAGAAATAACTTGAAGGCAAGGTCACATAGCCTCATTTGGGTCTGTGATGCAGACTCATTTCTGGGGCAACGAAGTCTTGAAGAACCAATGTGAGCATCAGAATACAAGCAGCATCAGGCCATTTCACTACAACCAAGTCTCAGAAAATATGGAACTAGCCCATGACCTTGTCATTTCTATCACTGCTCTTGATACCTTACTTTGCTATGATTTGTTTCTGACAGAGTGATAGTAATGGCTATACTTCATTTGTACACACCAAGAATGACTGTCATATTTACACCAACAATAGCAAAAGTGGAGCTGGATAAAGATATTTAGCTAAATCTTGCTGAATGAATTAATGAGGAAACAAAAATCATTTTGGACTAGCCTTATGTCTTTATATCATGAGTTTTTTTTTAAGCTAAGTCTATAAGTGTAGGAAGTATTTATCTTGTCACAAACACATTCTGGGATTGGGTTAAATTTTGTATATGCAATGCTTTCAGTGTTTAAATGAAGTAAATATTTGGTTTTCTCAGTCTTGAAAAGACAGAGTTTTATTTCTTAGGTCATACTTCTTGAGTTATTAGACAGCAAACAAAACTAAAGGCTTTCCCCCTATACTTTGAGAATGTTTTCTTTTGAATTTACAGTGCATTCAATATATATGAAGGTTGCCATAAAGATGTCCTCATGAACCACTGGGTAAAAGACAGGTAGCAGGGTAGGTATAGGTTTAGGTTCTAAATTATTATATCTGGAACATAAATTCTTATTGAAGCCTAATTAAAAAAGCAACTGTGGAAGCTAAATAATCATGCAAACTAGGTTAGGTTACTAAGACCAGGACGTGAGTACATCAACAAGCTATCACATAGTAAGATGGATTTCTGGCTTCTAATCTGTGCCGGGAATAATTTACTTACATTATATTTATTGAATGAGCTGGCTACATTAAGCTCTCATGTTTGTTTCTCTGTGAATTTATTAGGGTGAAATATTATTAGGGTGGTAGTCAACAGTAACTTTTACCTGGTGATAAAGTTACTTGCTTGTTTTTCTATTGAAATCAATGTAGCTGCTATTTTTCTTATAGCTGCATTTTGATGTATTTGTAAATGAAATCTAGGACTGTCTTATGTGTATATCTATCTATCTATCTATCTATCTATCTATCTATCTATCATCTATCTATATGTATAACTATGAAGTATGTGAAATGACATGCATGCCCTTTTTTAGAAAGTCATTTACCAATAGAAACCAAAGCTTTAATGAAAGTGTATCTTTGACTTTAAAAGGGGTTTATTTTAGGGAGTTTCCTATTCACAGCTGTAGCTAAATATTTGCTCATAATATTTTTATTATAGAATCACTCATAATGTGGAAACACTTTATAATTTAAGTAGTAATTAGAGAAATGGTGAAAGGACATTATGTAGTCATCAAAACTGGTTTCATAGAATGCTTGAATTATGTTGAAATAATTGGCATATCACATTAAAGGACAATAGCTGAGTATTTTAGGGTTTAGATTTTACTCTTCGTATCCATATGCATTTCCCAGGATACAATTATGAAAGCATTAACGAAAGAAATGTTCTTCAGTTGTCTGCTGTTTGCTTCTGAATCCATGAGACTGGGTAAGTCATGGAGAATAGAGGTTTATTGAGATCATAATGCGGTAAGCTGGGAGTTTCAAATGCATGGTGTTGGCATCCGCTCTGCCTCTGTTAGCACCCTTCTGCTGCTTCAGATTATGTTGGGAAATGGCAGGATGGGGTCGCCTGGTAAAGAGACTGAACACTAGATGTGGACATGTTTATTTGTATCTCCACTAGTCCTACTAAAATTGGAATTCCATTTCTGAGTAAGAAGCATTGATTATTCCATTTATGTTGACCCTGCCCACCTTTCCCAGGCCACCCTTCTCCCCATTGTACTTGCCTCCCTGAACTACCAGATTAAGGAATTCAATTCTAAACACATAAACTTTAGAGGAGACATCTTCCAACCACAGCAGGAATATATCAAATATTAAAGTTTGTACCTATTATAGGCTGTACTGTATCTCTAGGACTCACATCTTGAAGATGTAACATTTAATATGTCAGAATGTACCTTTTTTGGTGTAAGTTCTCTCAAGATGTAACATCATGTCATTATGTTTGGAATCTAGACAGGATGATGAGTGTTTTTACCCAGATAAGAGGGTTAGGATAGGGGCACTAGACACTAGATACTAGGAGGAGATAGCCATCTATAAATCAAAGGGGGAATGAATCTACAGACATAACCAACTTTTCTGATATCCACCTAAGACCCCTCAGTATAGAATTATGAGAACATACATTTCTATTGCTGAAATCACTTGCACCATGTTTCCCTTTGCTCTGTTAAGGCAGTTGAATCACACTAATAGGGTACCTATATAACTTAGGTTTATAAGTGATTTTTTTCCCATTCATTGCATGTAGCCGCAGAATTTTAATAGCAGGATAATATCTGGGACCAGGCATATTTGCCTCAGAGGAATAAGAGTTTCTTTTCTATAGAGGACTAGGATCCTGTTAATTCTCCGTAGTTTAATCTCCCTAGTCTGACCCTGGGAGTCCAGAACTTTAAGTCAAATAAACTGTGCAATCAATTTGCTTGTTACTCACGTTGGAACATCGGAGGATTCCGAAGTCTTATGAGCAAGTTGACATTTAAATTGTCCAAAATGGTAATGTGTGCTGCTCTCTAGTACTATGTGCACAGTTTGCACTATCACTGTGGTAAAGATTTCTGGTTATTCCTATCATCTTTGAAAAGCATCATTCTGAATGCCAAGTGAAGATTTTTGTGTATAAGGAAAAAATTGATGTTTCATTCTTTTGATTCTTAGGAGTGTTGCCTGGCTTTTATTTCAACCTACCAGCCTCACCCCTTTTCAATCAGACACACTTATTTCTCTTTTCCTCCATGATCGCTTTGTTCCACAAACACATGTAGTCTTCTATTACACATGACTCAAAAGAAAAGAACTAAGCATAAGAGAAAATTAGTCTCTAAACTAAATGTGGGGTGTGTGTGTGTGTGTGTGTGTGTGTGTGTGTGTGTGTAAAAGGGAGTTGGAAAAGAGAGAAACGCCAGGAGAATATGCATTAACAAAAACTCCTCTTCTTCATTTTAGGAAATAAAACTTATATTTTATGATCAAAAGGGCAGCAAAGACTCTCTGAAGTACAATGAGTATGATGTATCTGTCACGGAACTTGACCTTAAGTATGAATTTATTGAAAATAATTGATATATCTTTCTAGATCCTTTTGATTGGCTACTAAATTTCTGGTACATTGAATGTGCTATTTCTCATCTAGGATCTATATACTAAAAGCAATGGTATCAATATCAAAGAATTGTATCCTATGGATTAACTTGAATACTTACGTCATAGGAAAATAGTTCTGCATTAAGTAGTTGTGTGTGTGTGTGTGTGTGTGTGTGTGTGTGTGTGTTAAGGTTGCTTAGAAATTCTGTGTCTCCCAAAATACAATACATTCCAACAGAAAAAATCAGATCTTATTCAATATGTATAACATTGCTAATAGGTAGGAACGAGCATTATGATTTTATGTGGCAGAAGATTGAGGCTAATAAAGTTGGAGAAACCATGAGATGAGCCCAATGTTAAATAAGCAAACTGAGATTTGAATCTAGCACCATCTAGTTCAAAAGGAAGAAAACCAGGCAATAAGGAGTTTTTGAGGAAGCCCCTGTTTAATAAATATTTTTCCAGTTGATTCTGTTAGTCCTATCAGGTGTGCAGTTAGGATGAAAGACACATCCTGCTGCCACAATGTCATGATCTTTAAAGGAGTATTTACAACAGGACCAAAGGTGCTTCATTCTGGAGTTATTTTTCTGGAAGTCTCAAAAACACAATTATCAGCTTTGAAAAACCAACCCATTAAGCATAGGACACATTTATTCAATTGAGAAAACAACCATGTTCTCAGGGATCTGTGTTTGCCTTTGGATTAGAGTTTTTCCCGGTTTGTTTATGTAATGTCTTTCTTCTGTCTTTCTGCATTCCCCTCTCTCACATCTTGTTCTTTACTCTGCTTTCCCCCATTAATCTAATGTTTCTGATCTCTTTCTAATGCTTCTAAAAAGCTTTTAGTTCAAGGACCTCTTACTCCATGGAAATCTGTTATGTTTCTCATGCATTTAGGTATTTCTAGTGAGATTTTAAAATAAGAAAGAAGGAAATGGACTCTGCCTGCTATCATGAGCTCAATAATGGCTGTACCTTTTCTCAAGTTCAGCCTTGGCTGTGGTGTCTTATGATTCTCCCTCCGTGTTCACAAGGAGAAAGTGCAGCTTGGTTGCTTTTCTACTGTTGTGGGAAGATACCACGACTTCCTGGGGTTTTACATTTTTAGAAGGTTAGACTTCATGGCCAGCATAGTGGGGAGCATGGCAGCACACAGGCTTCAATGGTGCTAGAGCAGCATCTCAGAGTTCACATCTTGAGACATCAAACATGTGGCAGAAAAAAAACTAGATAGGAATGGCATGGACATGTGAAACCTGAAAGCATGACCTCATTGACCACCTCCAACAAAACCACATCTCCTAACGATTAGCAAACAGTTCCATCAACTGGTTACCACACATTTAAACAGATAACCCCCCTATGTGCTTTTCTCATTCAAAGCACTGCAGAGTAGCAAGATCAAATTCATATACACTGTTTTACAATATAAAATACAGTGGCTCAATGAGTCTTCATGATCCAGATATTTTGGAAGGAATGATGAGAGTAAATCAGAAATCAAATAAATTACTTGATTATAAAAAGGAAAAAAAATATGTATTGCTACCGTAGTATCTGATCCTTTTAATACATATACTAGGTAAAAAAAAAAAATCAATATCTATTTCATCTTATGGGAAAAAATTGAGAGAAGTTTTCTAGGTCATTCAGGTAAGATGAGAGAGCTGGTGGTTTGTACTGGATCCTCTGCATGAGCTCTTAACTCCTAGAAAGGCTGAGATCAAAGAGCTTAGATTATTGCTTCTGTTGTTTTTTTCCCCCAAGTTGTGTATTCTTAGAGGTATTGGCTAATGGATTCAGCAGTTTGGTGCTAGAGATGTGGCTCTGCATTTCTATCAAACTCCTGCATCTGAGGATCCTGGTGGTTTCTGAATGACACCCAGTGATGGTAATGGGAACCCATGTTAACTACCAATGACTTCCATAGCCCTTCATACAATGTAGTTCCCAGCAGCCTCAGAGGCTTAAAGCTCCCTAAATGATGTATTTTAACCTTATGCCTTTGGAGTTTTGTACAACATTCCATTTCTTATAAAAAGAAATCTTTAAACATTTCAATAATTACAATTCCCTCCCAGAATGAATTAATATAGATATTTCCTGATTGTTTCCATGAGTAGAAATTAACTTCATTTTGTTTAGAAATATCACAGCTTAAACAGATCTGTTATTTATTTCTGTTATTGCAATTTCAGATTTTGGGGATTCCTCTTTGGCTTTTTCTTTCTGACTTCTTCCTTCCCTTTATTCCTTTGATCCTTCCTTTATGTTTTTGTTTTGCTAGGAATTGAACCCATGACCTCTCGTCTGCTTTGAATGTGATCTACAATTATGCTACCCTTGAAGTCTACTTCTTTTGTTTTTAGTCTACTAATCTTTATTAGCACATGATTCATTACTGCCTGTGTCTCCAATCAGTTTCCACTCTCAATGGCTGAAGGATCCAAGCACATGCTCTGTCAATGCATTGGACAGCAGTGTGACTCATTTTTACATTTTTTTTTTTTAAACTTCATTTTAACGACTGTCTCCTTTTTTGATCTGGTCATGTAGAACAGGTGTAGCACTTTCTCAAGTCATGATTGTGTGCTCTCTTATGTCTAGATAAAACCTCCAGTCCTTTCAAAGAGCATTTGTGAAATTATCTAATTTTAACCCCTCTATAGCATCATAGTATATTAAAAGTAAGTCCTATTTCTTTTCAAAATGTGATGTACAAAAGTAAAGAATTGCACTGAGTTACAACTAGGGTGAGGAAAGAAGCCAGAAAAAAAATACAGTCTATATGAAACATCAAAATACATTGGTATTTGATTATCAGTGCCCAGGGCTGGTAAATCTGTAATCAAAGATATTTCAAGAAAAGAATAGGCCTAAAAGACACACAGAAAGCTGCATTGCTGTACCCCAAATGATCATCTTGAAGCTGTTACCTCAGCTGTTTTCCAGGGATGATTTGATTTATGTCAGGAGTCATAGGTTGAGCAAATGTTTATCAGGGTTATCCCAGGATCAAGTGCAAGCATGTTATGAATGCAGAAAGGCTTTCATATGTAAGGGACAATTTTTGCTCATTTCTTGATTACAATGACCCATCTTAACCTTAAAGGAAGTCTGATGTCATGAGGATCTTTATTTCTCCTTAAACCCAGGAAAGTATGTATTCCCTTGCTTCTTTGGTATTTAAGTGAATTATGCAGAAGCTAGCAGGAGTTGGTTAATTATTCAAAGGTGCTTATTATACATAAGCAGCATGTTGGTTCTGTCTCTATTTGTGCACATATATTTATTTTTTATGAACCTCCTTCCCATCAGTGGAGATAAGAGAATAGAATTAGCACATTTGTCCCATTTATTGTTACAAAATATGAACTTATGTATATTGATTTAGGGAAGCATTTTCCTAGGAGTCCACAGTGAGCCATGGTAGAAGAAAATTTAATAACAAATACACTTGTGGGATTCTCCGTTAAAAAGCAACACTAGAGGAATATGACATAGGTCTTTTAGAATCTTTTAAAAATAGAGTTTGAACTGAAATAGGGACACGTCTCTAGAGAGATGGTGGTTTGGGATAAATCATCTGTGGGAAGGGGATAGAGACAGAATGGGGATGAAGCTTCCCTATGCCATAGTGTCTTGAAGGAACAAGGAGTGTTGAAAGCAACAGGGGCGGAGGAGAAATGTAAACCCTGCTTTAGGTAAACACTGTAACTGTAACTATAATGTTAACATTGCTTTAGGTAATTATACAGAAATCTTGATATAGCTTTGAAGATGGGAAAAGAAGGAGCTGCTCTTAAAGGTGTTGAGCTAATTGCAATTGCTAATTGCATTTTTCTGGATTGACACTCCATCACCCAGAGTGCTAGCCTTGCCTCCAGAGGTCTACTGTTTTCAGAGGCAGCCAGAAGGTGGGCCCAGAGCCTGTGCTGGGATTTCTGCCACTGTATAGAACGTTTATCGTCTTTGAAAACCAGGAACAAGTGCTACATACCCCAGATTTTTTCTATTCAGTTGTAATTAGAAGTTAGTTTGAGCTTGTCTTTTGGGGTGTTTTTCAATTTGTCTGTATGGATGGATCCACAGTCTAGCATACATTAGGAATATGTAACATGACTTTAGTTAGCTCTTAAGTGAATAATAACATACTTAAGATGTCTATAGTTTTGGCTTTTCTTATGCAAAAGCAATTGAAACTGTATGTACATTTGTAGTGTCAATATAAACAAAAAAAATGTACCTAAATCATATATTACTGAAAAGCTATTTAAATGATTAATGATTATTTCTAAAATAATTTTATACATATCATTATGTCAATACACATATATGTGATATTTGTGAAGATAGCACTCAGGTAATTGACATTTGGGGGTCTCCAATATGTAGCATTATAAGACAAAAAGGAGATAGTTGTGGATTTCAAAACATCAGCTTTGCCTGAGGTAGAATAATACATTCCAAAGTTTGCTATGTACGTTAGTGTTTATGCCCTCATAGCTTGGAACTCTTCACATCTAAATATATTAAAATGGAATAAAACTAAGAAGTCACTTCCCTGGTTGCATTTGACACATTTCGAGTGCTCATTAGACACACATTTCCAGTGGGTCACATATTCAGCAACACAAGTACAATAAGGCCTACTTTCATCCTTTTACAGAGATCTATTAAACAAAGATGCTCTGGAGATCCTAGAAGGAACAAGGTGAGTTTAATCCTTCTCTGCCCTGGGCTTGAACTGTAGTGCAATTCTTGCCTTTCTTTTCTTCTTCCTATCACTGTTTTCCTATCTCTGTCCACTTTGTATTTCTTGACTACAGATACACTGCGACCTCAACTGCTTCATGCACTGGCTTCCAGGCTCTCCCTGCCATGGTGGACTGTAACTGATCTGAATCTATGAGACAAATAAATTCTTCCTCCCTAAATATGTTTCTTGTGGGGGTATTTGGTCACAGTACTGAGATAAGTAAGTAATATAAGAAGGCAGACATACTCAGTTGTCATCATTATCCTTGATAATTTGTCCAGCTTTGCATTAAGCCAAGCTTTTACAGGTACTATTTCATTCAACATTCATAACACGTCTAGGAACTAATGCCATTACCATTATTTTCATTTTATATATGAGCAGAGGAATGTAAATAATGAAAACTTGCAGTATAGGCATGCATCCCTTAATAGTTATATTGTGAGAAAAGTGTTAGGTAAGCTCATCACTATGGAAACATCACAGAACATTTACAGAAACCCAAACAGTCTATGTCAGCAGTCTCTCAACATCATTTCATTATCACTCAACACACATGGTAAATATGAAATGTAAGAGACTACTAACAACAATGTGTGGAATACTATTTTTGAGTACAATTTTACAAAAGTAGATTGAGTTCATTCTGAAATAAGCACTAAAAAGTATAGAGTAATAGGTGCACACACTGAAGTTCATCAGTTATCAACACTATCAAGGTGATAAGCACTGCACATAATTGTTTATGTGTTGTATTCTATTCATGGCTGGCAGTCTAATTGGTCCTGTTTAAATCACCAACCCCAACACAAACATGAATAATGCATGGAGCTATAGTGATAGCATGATATCTATGATGGCCTGAAGGGAGAGGGATTTTTTTTTTTTTTTTTTAAAGATAATCTCAAGAGCCTCAGTGTTGATCTACAATGCTGATTTTATAATACACGGCTATAATTATAGAGGGTACAGTTTATTTTCTTCTCTTCATGATCTGAATTTAACAAAGTTTGGGAAGTCAATTGGGGGATTGTGATTCTTGCATAATGGCACTTGGGCTTGTTTCAATGTGTCCTTTTCTATCTAGCTATAGTAAATGTAGTAAACAGAGGATGAACCAGTTGACTGGGAATCAGGAAGCACAATGCTGCTTTCCTCTCAAAGTTCATTTTCAGCCCGAAAGAACAATTTTAGATTCATCAGGCAACAGGGTGAAAACATGCCTTCCTCCTGCCTACCTGGAAACTAAACATCAACACATATTGTTCCAATACATAGGAAGATGCATGCAGATCATTTCTTTTGCCTTCCAGCAATTTGATATTCCTTTTAAAAATGGAGCTAATTACTATACAATACAGCACTGTAATTAACTCTTCTTTGTTCCAGATATTGGCTACGCTTTGCAGGCTCATCCTAAAAAAAAATATTTTCCATAGCGTTGGGAAAATAATGAGCTTCATTCACTTTTAGCCTGAACCATATCTGAACTCATGACCCAGAAGTGGTTGGCTCAGAGGCCCATTACCAGCACCTACAGCCATCTATTGTGACAAGAATGGCCACAGATCCAGCTTAATGCTGCCCAGATATTATCGCTGCATCCTAAGCAGAAAGACAAACCACAGCTACAAGGTAGATAGAAAAATCTCTCGCCGAGGTTTATAGAAAATTCCATCACGTTAATTAACATGCTCAATAATAGTCACCATTTAGTGCTGCAAAACTAGCCACATAAAATGCTAAATTTCTTAGTGTTTTAAAACAGAAAAAAAAAACCAAAAAACCCCACCACCACCACCACCACCACCAACAACAAAACCATGCTCTTTTGAGAATGGAGAGGAAATGGGTTTTTCAGTTTATAGACTGGAAAGATCAGAACTAAAGTAGGATTTTTTTTTCTGTCTGCCTTTTGAATGGAAATTTCTGGTTTTAGCCAGACATCATTCTTCTCTTGTTAATTTGCTCCCCTGACATGCAGCACCTTTGCAAAAATTCTTAGAAAGGATTAAAATTGCATTTTTATAAATGAGCTTGAGCTTTTGCATTTTATATTCTGCAGAAATACAAGGTAATTGGAAGCTCTTTGCAACCTGGAAGATGGAATCAATTTTTGTAAGAGATTAACTTTTCCCTGTGAAAGAACACAAAGCGAATGCTACCACTTCCTCTCCTTATTCAAGACCCCTTTTCCTGTTGTCTTAGAAGCACCGATTTGTCTCCCATATCAACCATTATTTCCTATTCTTCTCCTCCAAAGAGACAGTGTTTGGACACAGAAAGAGAAGTATTTGACATGTTTTTGTTTGTTTGTTTTGACCCCTTAAAGTTGCTTACTGTGTTGACTCTGGGTTCTTCTTTGCTAGATATTTCTGTCTTCGTGGCTTGGTGCTTTCCTACTCTGCTATGGTCTGAACTCTACATTAATAGAATCAACCTTATAATCCCATAAATTCATTTTCAGCCAGAAAGAACAATTTTAGATTCATCAGGCAATAGGGTGAAAATATTAAATTGTGTTGTTTTGTTTTGTATTGTTTTGTTTTGTTTTATTTTTTCACATGTAAACCTCATTTGATCCTTCTAGCAACCATAAGATGCTCCACATTATCATGGTGATTTTACAGAGGAAGGAGTTGAGACAAGAGGTTATCTTAAAAAATGAGAGAGAGAGAGAGAGAGAGAGAGAGAGAGAGAGAGAGAGAGAGAGAGAGAGAGAGAGAGAAAGAGAGAGAATACATCAGGATCACATCTGGCTGCATCTGTGTTTTATAACTGCTATTATCTATCCTATTTTTACTGGATATGCACAGGACCCACTTTAATCAATTCACTGCCCTTCAGTTTTGCTTTTATTTCAAACCTAATTTCTGTTTGTGCCTTATGGTGCTCTCTAGATCATCCAGGATACCAGGGGTCTTGTCCTGTGTCTTTAAACAATGAAAAGCTCTTCAGAATTTCTTCTCAGTCCTCATCAATCTCTTAGTCTCTTGGGCCAGGAAGATTTTAGAGAATTTCAGCTGTTCCTCACTGTCTGACTTAAAACTTCCTCTGAGCATTCAGTGCTCTTGCAGAAGAGCTGAGTACAGTTCCCAATATTGATATGGTAGTGTAATACTACCCATAAACCTAATTCCAGGGCATCAGCTGCTCTCTTCTGACCTTCTTGGACATTAGGATGACTTGTACAAAGGGTACATGAGTACATGTAGGGAAAACATTAATACACAAAAATAAATGAGTCTTATAATCTTGATCTGTCCAAACTGATCATCTGCCACCATGCACATATATATTCACTGTGAAATGGTAAGTTGGGTGGGTTCTAAGCGCCTCTTGAACCATCTACCATATTTGGTTTCTACTGACTTTACATTCCTGTTCTTAATTCCTTCTGACTTCACACTATCTTCTTGCTCCAGGAGGGCAACATAGGTTCCTTTTCAGTTACCTTGCTTAATTTATAACCAAGACAATCTATTTTCTAAATTGCAACAAGAAAAATCTATCAAGCACCTAAGCCTGGATACTTTAAAACCTTTATAAATTCCCACAGCTCTTAAAATCAATCTGTGAGTATCTAAGTTCAGTTTGGCCTTGTCTCCAGCCAGGCGTTATAGGTGATGTTCAGCAATAAGACCTGCTGTACTCCAGTGCGATGTAGATGCTCTCTCCTCCTGTAGAGCATTTACACAAAGCTTCAGTGCCTACTGTACACAAAGCTGTACATCTTCTCTTCATGTGAGGCAATGGCTGATCTTCATATCCTTGTTAAATATTTATTTCAAATGAAGATTATAGGTTCTTTACAGTCAACTCAAGCCTCTAGGCTCTTTTCTAAGTTATCATATCACCTTTTTTCCCTGAGTGATTAATTATATATTGCACCCTTACAATCTGCCCGACCCAGTTAGTTATTAGCAGTAACTTGTTATTAAATTCTAGGACTGAAGAACATAAAAAACATATCTCATTCACAGTTATGTTCTCAGTGTATCCACAGTGCACTGCATAACCTATAACAGGTACTGAATGTCTAAAGTAGGACACAGGAATGAGCCAGTAAGCTTCTAAATATAAAAGCATTGCTATTCGATGATGAGAAGGCTTTCTAGTAGACAACATTTGTGCTTAGTACATGAGAAAGATTATTAGTAGCTTTCCCTTTTTTTTTTTTTTTTAGCACCTTTTAGATTCTCAATAGGCTAATAAATTAGTCGTGTTTCCTCAAATTACAGTTGTGTAAAGTAGTTCAATGACAAAGATCAGTTTTGAATCTAGGTAAGCTACAGATATTTAACATTTAGCTGATATTAATCTCTTTCCCTCTCAGTGGATGTACACATACATGCATATATACATAAATATACATATATACAATATGTTTATATATTTCAATTATGTATAAGACATATATTCACATATGAAAACACAAGAAAAACAAAAATACTTCTATAAAATTTTAGTACCTCTCACAGTTTACACACACACACAGACACACACACACACACTATCAATATACATTTGATTTTGGCTCATGTCATCTTGTTTCCACATTCAGAACCAAGCTCTGGGTGAGGATGAACAATCGAAAGACACATGTTCAAAGGTGCTCTGTGGCCTTCCTCCATGGATCCAACTGCTAGTCTTTCTGTCTTTTTTGTGTTGTTGTTGTAAAAATTCTTTTTCATACAATATATTCTAATCATGGTCTCTCCTTTCTGCCCTCCTCCCAGATCCTTCCCACCATGCTATCCACCCAAATTCATGCCCTTTCTTATTCTCCCTTTGGAAAACAAATAGACAAACAATAATTTAAAAAACAAACAACAATAATAATACACAGGAAACACACACGGAAGTGTATACACACACAAAATCCATAAAAACACAAAATCAAGAACTATAATATATAAGTGAAGGGCCAATAAGAGCTAAAAAATGAAAGAAAAAATAAAGCAATATGAGACAGAGTCTACAAAAAATACCGTCTGCTTCTAATCATCCACCTACCCTTAAGTGTACTTACTAGAAACAGAGATTTCATTGGAGAGAATGGTTTTCTTTTGTAACCTGATATCAGTTCGAGACAGCTTCTTGGTTATAGCAATGGAATAAGCTGCTATAATCTCAACTGGCTTAAGCCAGTGTAGGCCTGTGCATGCAACCACAATGTTTCTTAGTTCAAATGTGTTGTTCTGTCTGGAAGACATCATTACTTTGGAGACATCCATCCCTTGCTAGCTCTTACAATTGTTATGTCTCCTTTTATGCAAAGCTCCAAGATCCTTAAGGGGAGGATTTAAAGAAGACATCAGATTTAGGACTGTATGTTGTAAATCTCCCACTCTTTGCTCATTCTCCAGTGTGAGTCTCTGTGTTAGTTCCTATCTACTACAAGAGGAGATTTCTCTGATGGTGGGTGAATGAGGCACAGATTTATGGGTATATCAGGATGTCATTAGGAGACATTTTATTGCTATATGTCAGCAGAATAATAGTATTTGTTTTTCCCTAGGACTATGGTCAATCCAGTCTCATGCTCTTGGCCACTCAAGTGTTGGACATGAGTCCCATCCCATGGACTGGACCTGAAATCTATCAGAGAGTGGCTGTTTTTTTCCACAATGTTTGTACCACTATTGTACCAGAATATCATACAGGAAGATCATTGTTGTAGATTTCAGGATCTATAGTTAGTATGTTACCTTTCTCTTCTGGTAACAGACAGAGTACATTTGAGTACAATGAACACTAATCAGTCAGAGTGAAGGCTCTAGTTAGGTTCCACCTCAACTCTTTTGTTGTTGTTATCACCAATAGTGCCCTAATATCTGTTTTTGGACCACAACCAATAGCCTTAGCAATAGCCTGAGATGTTTGAGGGTTTCTATTGGACTCCTTAGGCCAATGACTCCACTAAATGTGACCCATTTCTGGCACTTGAAGTTTCCCTTAGCAGCAAAAGATGTCTAATTGAGGCTCTATCTGCTTGTTCTTTGGTGATTCTATTTGGATTTATTTCATCTATGTATCTATCTTAAGAAGTTTCTATAGTACTGGGTTTTCATATGGTAGTTGCTTCTTCCCTTACCCCTTCTCCCATCCCTTCCCCATTTCATCTTCTTGAAATCACCTTCATCTCTCTATAACTATATATTCTATTTACCCTTAATTAATCTACTTATCATTCCCATAGAAGGCTAATTTCCTCTTATTATCTTAGCTCCACAGTAGTGTCAATGGGTAATTAGCAAATGGTATATAAATGCAGGGAACAAATATCTCTGTTTTTTTCTTTATTACTAATCATATTTATTTTAAACAAACAAGCTCTGTTTGGATACATGTCTAGTGACTTCTTTCCTTTCCTCAGGCCCTCTGAGTAAATGTTCTCAGCTTTGCTGGATATCTTTTGTGATTTTTAGCTCATTAACCATCAAATTGTTAACAGCATGCTGCAAAGTAAAGATGGAGGAATAAGGATTTCCATCTGATGTTTGTAAGTAAATTCTCTATCAGCGTCTTTAAAAACTTGTATGAAAGTAATTAACATGATCTCTATGGATTTTACATATATAAGTATTCTAATTATTAATTAGATTGCTCAGGCCGACATGGTTCAGCAGGGAAAAATGCCTGTTGCCAAGCCTGATAACCTCAGTTCAATACCAAGGACCTATGTGGTGCAAGAAAGAAAACCAATTCTTAGCCTCTGACCTTCACAATACACATAGCATATGTCATGCACCCAACACAAAGTTCAATAAATGTGGCTCGGCCATGTTTGGCTGAAGCTGTACTGATGTCTGTAACCCATGTTACCGCATAGGGCCACATGAATGTCTGAAGTCTGTGCTGTAGCCTAAAGCCACATTAATGAACCTAGGCCATGCTGCTACATGGGGCCATATTGATGTGAGTGGCCCGCACTGCCACCTGAGGCCATAGTGAAGTCTGGGTCCATACTGCCACCAAGGACCAATCTGAGTCCCTTGTCCTCCTGCAGCAGTGGTCTGTGTTGATGTCTGTGGTGACTCATGCTATCACCAAAGTCCATACAGACAGATATACATGGTCTAGGCTGCCATCTGAAGACATATTGTTGCACATGGGTCATGCTGCTACTGGGAGACATACTCATCTGTGTGCTCTGTGTTGTCATCTGAGGTCATGTTGATGTCTAAGGTTAGGGCTGCTTCTGAGGCTAGGTCTCTGGTCTTACTGAAGCCAGGAGTTGTATTTGTGCTCTGTGTTGTAGTCAGAAACCATGTGGAAACCCAGGATTTGTGCTTCTTTGACTGTGTAAGGCAAGGAGACTACATTTACTGTGATATTGATGACTGTAGATGCACAGTTGAGAGGAACGGACATGGCAGGCTTCTGTGACAACCCCTAAACTCCCCCTTATACAGAAAGTAATAGCTAGACTATATATGACAGGATGCAAATGTAAAGAATTTTATCATAGATATCTTCTGATGGGTTTGAAAGGGAAGGACTCAGTTCTGTTTATGGGCTGGGCTGCTGATAGTTTGACTATGCTCCAAAGAGTGAAATGGATTTTTTTTTCTATTTTTAGTTCTTTTTTTTTTTTTTTACATTTTTGGGGGTGTAACAAGGATGTGGGGAAACAAGGAAGGACTTGGGAGTGAGTGTTATCGGCGTGCATAATGGGAAAGAGTCAGAGAATCAATAAAAATGTTATGTTAAAAAGATAAATAAATGTAATAAAATATCACTCAATCTTTACTAACACATATACAATTTGAATATAATATCTAAATATTTGGACTGATCTTGTACATTTTTTGTAGGTAAGCATTTCTGTTGTGTGTTTAATGTTCCTTTCCCACCAAGAAGACAATGTTTTATTCTGGTTCTCCTTGACTCCTAGCTCTTTCAGTAAATTTGGCCCCATATTTGGCCATGGTCTCTGAACCTTTATGATATAAATGTAACATTAGTAGTTGAACACTTTCTTCACCATTAGTCTATGAACCCTGACCAATTGAATACATACAGTGATTCAAAAGAAAGGACCATATTTCATAAACATGTGTTTGCTAATTGTAGGAATTGCCAATCTTAGAAGCAAGGAGCTCACTTTTATTGTGTTGTTTTGCTTTTTTGTTATTCTTTAGGTTAATTAAGTTTTATAATCCAGAATTGGAAATTATCAAACCATGGCACATGTGCTAGAATCCCGCAGCACATTTTAAAAACATATTTTTTTTAATTTCACAATGTTAAGATGAGGCTGGCACACTTTTTTATGAAGTCAAGCTTTCGGTTAGCAAGTTTTACTTTAATAAATTGCTAGATTTGTGTTTTTATTTTATTTTTTTCCTTACTGTAAGCTGTATTTTCATGTTGTGGCACCAACTAATTCAGTCACTAGATAATGCCTTAAAGTATAATCTGACAAGATACATTCAAGCCAGCATGACAGCTAGGAGGATGTGACACACAATTAAATTACATCTGACAAAGGACTCATAGCTTCCCCACAGTCTGGAATGATTGGACAACTTTGTCTGCTTTATTATTCATTTGTGTGCTGAAAAGGAGGTCACTGACTCTTCTTGACCAATGTGAACCCATGACCTTTTCCTCTGCCTTATATAGGATTCGTTTTTAAGTATTTTTGGAATAAGATTCATATATGTTAGCTCTTTATTCTCAAAGGATGTATTATAATTTCTTTAAACCCCACAGGGTGATTTTAATATGTAATGTTATGTTTCCATTAAGTTGATGCAGGAAGGAAAGAGAAAGCATTTGTTAATACAATCTATTGAAAGATATTTAAAGAAGAGGAATAAAATTAGTGTATACTAACCAGGATTCCTTGATAACAGATGTGCCACCATGTATTTAGAGACAGATTCTTTTGCAAAGCCAGTTCTTGCAGTATAATGAAAACATTTTAAAAGCATATAGAGATCTTGCAAGAAGGTAAAAGGATGAATTATTAAACATACAGCAGCTTCTTGATAAAAATTTTATGATTACTGCATGGTAGTCACCTAACCTTTTTAGTAGTATGGAAACAAGAGCCCCGTGTATTTCAAGATGTAAATAGGTTTCCTCTTATTGTCTCATTTAGACAAGATTTTCTAGAATAGACCTAGAGATTCCAAGTAATTCCAAACTTCAAGCTGTAACTTATGAGGTGTTTTGTTTGTTTGTTTCTTTTCTCTCAGAATTATTGAACCAAGATACTAACACCCTCTACTCTGTAGAAAGGCAACTTGCATTTATAAAGGCTATTAGAATTCTTTAGAGTAATTTAAATGACTCATAAGCGCTGGTAAGGAGGTAGAGACTTAGCGTTTAGTAGGAAACATCTACAAGTACAGAATTTAGAATGTACAAAAGACAACATTTCTTACCAACACCTCTATCCATGACATTATCAGAGGTGGCTGGTGAATAAACAAACAGCATGCCCACCCATTTATGTCCATCCTTTATTAGTTTATACCCAGAAAGAAGGTAAATAAAGGGACATATGTTCTTTTGGGCATTTTTCTATGCAGACAATACAATTTTTACTTTAGTTTGTGCTGAGTGGCTAGATCTAGGCTTGGGAAATGCTGGTTGCAAGAGTGCCCCTAACTGAATTTACATATCTTAGAGAGACTGTAACCTGCTTTCATAAGAAGGAGATTGTCCCTGTACTTCCACTGTAGCTGGCTCTCACTTGTTTTTCCTCTATTGCTGTTAAAGCACAAGCACTTGGAGCAGAAAGTATTAAACTCCAACTGGATCAAAGATGACCAAGAGCTATATTTTTGTGGATAGAAACAGACTGGAGTATATTTTACTGAGGCACTAGAGAAGCAAATAGAACCTAGGCACCCCAGCCAGGAAACCAGGGCATTGGTAACACTATTATAACTGATTCTTAAGTCATTTCACCCCTTTTACAGACTGCTGTCTTTCTGTGTTGGCTGTGATTGAGATGAACGCATTTCAAAGTAGATTAGAAGTACATAGCTGAGTTGAATGTCTTTCACAAAGATGATTCTCAAGGAGTAATGTTATAGTTACTTCTAGGTTTAGCTGTCATTCATTTTGTGGATTGGTATATGTTAATTTTATTTCTGGAATTATGATGTAGTTATTGGTCAGAAAAGTACCCAAAGCTTCAGGTAGACTTCCAAGTCATTCAAGGAATTGGATAACTGACATTGCTCACAGTTCAGAAATCACAATTAAAGCAAATTATATATACTATCTTATTTGGTAGAATTTTTTCAACCATGAAAGCCTCAGTCTTTCAGTATGGTTTTGGCTAAATTTTAATTAGTAAAGGTATGTATGCTGTATATACATTTGTTTGAAGAGAAAACAAGTTACAATGACCTAGATGTAAATAAAACTTTAGCTTTATTATAAAAGTATTAAGCTGTTGATCTTGTAAAATATCTTTTGAGAACTCATACTGTGTTCTAAATCTTTCTAAGAGGAGTTGCTGATAGTTCTCCATGAAGACCCAAACAGGACTGAGTTATCCTTGATTCTAGGAATTGCTGCTTGAGATGGGTAAGTGGCCCTGTTTTTTGAAAGGAAGGTGATATGCATGTACAGATAACATAACCTTACATAATGCTTACTGCATAAGGGACATTTTGAAAATGGTTTTTCTTCCTTTTTCGTTTACTTCCTACACATGGAGACGAAAGAATTTTCTTCCTGAAAAAGCTCAGTAATTAGTATTTGCATGCGGTGTTTAGTGTCCTCATTTTCTGTCTCTCAGAATTGCTCAGTGAACATGGTTATGGGATCTAGCTACATATCCAAGTTTCCCTGAGATGGTTTTGTATCCCAGGTCAATTAGTTGTAGCTCTCCTTACAGAATGTTATTATTGTGGTTTGACAGTAATATGTACAATTTTCCAGTTACAAGATGTACATTAAACTCAAGTATGCTATGAACCAGGTTGAGTGTCTACCTGGGAGCTTGAGGTTAGTTATATTATTGGTCATTTTTCCTACACACCCACCTGTTCCAGCACCTTCTCAGTTTTGACAACCCCCAGAGCACTTAAGATGCCTGAAGTAGAATGAGACACAATAAAATAGTTGAGGACTTTCCTCCACTAATTATATTCTTAGAATTCAGGCTTTTATTAAATATATAATATAAGGCATTTCCATTTGTATTATTTTCATAATATTACCTCTGTAAAAACAATAAGTAGTCCTATGAGTGGTACCAAGGATGATAACTACAGAGTCCTCTATAGAACTCATATAATTATGTTTCAGATAAGTATGACAATCAGTTTGTAGATTGTGAAATTTATTTAGTACTTTAAAGTAAGATAGAAATAAATAATATCTAATATAATACACTTATAAAGCTATACTATTTTGAAAAAGTGTCTCTTTAGCACTATGTATACACAATATGAATGCATACATCTGAGTAGCTATAGGTAGGAGAACGAGTGGGTATATAGATTAGATAAAGATTCTAGAATGTTCTGCAGTGGTCTTCATTTGCCTTCTTGTATACATATCTCCTTGCAGTTTTCTACCATGCCAAGTTGCAACTGATTTGTTTTATCAACAAGACATTGCAGAAGCAACAGTGAGTGATTTCTGATACTAGGCCATGAAAGGCTTCTCAGGACTTGCTTTGACTTTGAATTATTACCTCTATGTATAACCCATCTGTCATAGTGTGAGGCTGCACACAAATCTGGGTATAAATGTTTATGTGAGTTCAATGTACCTAACCACCAAAGCCTACTACAAACTTGCTGGGGTCAACTCAGAAGCAGATTGTTTCACATTTTCCTTTTTCACAATCAAAGCTCTGCCCCTCTATTCTCTGAAACTTTACAGAAGACAAAAATCCAGAATCATCCATCAAAGCAGTTCCCATGTACTTGATCTCCAAAACATGAGAAATAAATGTTCACTGGCATTTTAAACTCATGCTTCTGAGATGACTTTTATGTGGCAATGGATAAAAATCTATACTTACATTTGGGACATATGAACATATATAAAATACATATAAGGATACTTTCTGTTGTGATATCAAGTGCATTTTTTCTGAACTTCTTTTTGTGAGTGATAATGTTAAAATGTTTGAAAATAACTATGTAGAGAAATGATAAAAGAGACAAGGGGCTGGGATATGTTTAACCACAGTTTATCTGGTGAAGATTCATGTTTTCCTATTCTTCACATAATATGTTATATAGATATTGTGAATCATTTCCATTAGTGAATGACTTAAGGGAAATTAATATGCTTGTCACACAGTAAAGTCTTCCCTTTAAACTGTCTTCAGTGACTTGGATAATATTTAGCCATCCATCTTGGTGCTTACTGCAACAGTTGTCTCTCTACGACTTATAGATGGTAAATTACCGCTTCCACATTGTGGTATTTTATTTAGATTTATTTACATTTTTTCATCATCCTAACAATTATACATTCTTTTTAGCGATACTGCATGCACACAAGAAATCTGTACCACTGTATAATATTTAAGGGCTGAAAAAAATTAAATATACTTTTAATTTGCATCTTCTAATAGTTATGTAAGTTTTATTTGCTTTTAATCTTAGGGTATAATATTTAAATATGAACACCAGACACAGGAGAATTCAGAAGCCAATAGTCTGGGATAGTATCAATAATGTTCTTATGACTCCTTCTGATGTTTGAATCTCTGTGCCTCTCCTAAGTGCCCATGTGTTAAAAGCTTGGTTCTCATGGTTATCATAGTGGCAGTTTATAGTGGCAGTATTGAGAAATTGCAGAACATTTCAGATGCAGAGTCTAGAAGAATCCTTAGGGTAATAGGGTGTGATATTGAAGAGGATTATGGGCCCCTGCTTCTCTCTTTGCTGCCTGTCCTTGAGGGAGCAGTACCACTTTCCACATGCTCCTGGGACACTATGATGCTTCATTGTGACCCCAAAGTAGCAAGGTAAAGAAATGAACTAGGGTCTCAGAACTTTGAGCTAAACTAGACTAAGGATTACTCTCTCTTTATTGATTAACTTGGATGTTTATTGTAGTGACAATATATTACAGTATCATTAACTAGAATACTTTTGAATAGAGGGAAGCTTTATGGAGAAATTTAATAAACTAGATTTGGCATTGATATTTTGGAGGAAGGAGTTACAGGCCTTATGGGGAATGTCACAGTGTAGGGAAATAGTGCTATGAGCAGAGGTGATTAAGTTGTTGCCCCTTGTAAGGTTAGAAATCTCATAGTCCACTGGAGAAAGTTCACAGGCCAGAAGGAGAGCAGAATTCAGAGACTACATGAGAAACCACATTTTGTAAGGTCCATATTCTGCATGGCATGCTCAGGTTGGGGGCTCATAGTTTCTTTTAACTCAATTTCAATTAATCAATGAACTAATTAAATTAATTAATTTAGTTAATTATTTCAGTTGATTGACAAATTAATACAATTAACTATTTGATGAATTTTGTATTTTTGTATTTATTGTATGTTTATGAATGTTTTGACTGCATGGATGTCTGTGTACCCCATGCATGCCTCCTGCCTGCAGTCATCAGAAAAGGATATCAGATCCTCTGGAATTGGAATTAAGAATAGTTATGAACTACCATGAAGTTACAGGGAACTGAACCCCAGTCCTTACAAGACCAATTAGTACAATTAAGCACTTAATCTATGCTCTAACTCCAATTAATTATCTTTCTTAGTATTTAGTTTCTATATTTTGAGAGAGACAGAGTGAATGTATGCATTTCTCTCTCTCCCTCTCTCTCTCTCTCTCCCTCTCTCTCTCTCTCTCTGTGTGTGTGTGTGAATAAGTCCTTAGAGGTGTTGGATTATCCATTAAGTTGCAGGCATTATTGTGCCACCCATGTGGGTGCTGTTAACTAAGCTTGGACTTCTGGAAGAGCATAACATGTGAGCCACCTCTCCAGCTTGCTATTTTTTATTTTATTTTAAAGACAGTGGGCCTTTTAGCCCAGAGTGAACTCAAACTCACTATCTAACAAAAGCAAGGGTAACCTTAGACTTCCTACCCTCCTACCTCTGCCTGCATGGCAATGCTCAGCTAGTCATTCATTCACTTGCTGCTACATTTGGGCTGCATTAGCTGCAATGCAGTCATTACCTAACTCCCTATGCCTTCTCTTCTGTTAAGTTGATATTTTCGTAGGTTTTCCTAAAGAGGATCATTGTAAGAATGTTAAGTTCAATCTTTCCACATGTCAAAATCCAGTTCTACCTTTCAGCATCTGACCTTCTAAGGAAGTATTATCAAATCAGATTCATTTTCCTCATTATGACTCATAGTGAAGACAACAGATTTGATACTAACAAAGTATCACTTGGGTCCTGTCTTAGTCATTGTTCCGTTACTGTGAAGAGATCCCATGACCACAGCAATCTTTATAGAGGAAAAAAATTAATTGGGGGCTTGCTTGTAGTTTAAGAATCTTAGTTCATTTTTATGGATCATCATGGTGGGTAGCATGGTGCTGGAGAAATCGCTAAATAGCTGACAGATATATTTTGATCTGCAAGAGAGAGGCGAGGGACTGTGTCGGTGTTCCTGGCATGGGCTTTTGAAACCTTAAAGCTCATCCCCAACGATATACTTCCTCCAGCAAGGGCATATGTACTCCAAGAAGCCCACACCTCATCTTTCAAATCCTTTCTCTCCTACTGCTATTTCCTGCTGAATAAGTATTCAAATATATGAGCCTATAGCAGCCACTCATTTTCAAACTACCATAGTCCTCAACACACCAAACCCTTTTTCTGAAGTGGAAACGGTCATTATGGAATTACAGCAGTGATGCTCAAGGATGGCCAGCTCTGCATGAAAAACAAACAGAAACTGAGGGACAAGTCTACCACCGGTCCCTCTGTGTTATTCACTGTATTATTCATTGTACCTGGACTTTAAAATAAACTATTTATTTTACTAAGAAACATGACAGTGTGATATAAAACTTATCTCATATATTTGGAAATAATATTTATTTTAGCTAGCATGCAGTAATAATTGTGGTCTAAAGTAAAGTCATACTGCAGCCCGGTTCTTCCAGATTCAGGGTGTATTCATGCTATAGAGGATGAAGTAGACTGTGCTTCTCCAACAGCTTCCTCCTTTGGGTTTTCATTGCAGTAATTCTAAAATGTGACAGATGTTCAGCCTCCCTGTACATGCTCTACATCCATGGTTCTCCACAATGGACATTCTTGTTTCCTTCTATCCTTTTATTTAAAAAATTCCAATCAGATCTCACCCCAGATATATTATTCTTGTTAAGGTTCATATCACATCTAACTTATCTTCCTTTAGAAGCCTTAGATTTTATGTGGTTTCAGAACCATCTGTATCTACTGATAATATAATTTAATTAATGTTGTGTCTTAATATAGGCTGTGTGTTATAAAATTAGGAAGATAGAAAGCCTTATGTATTCATGTGTTTGATGAAAGATATACAGTAGGTAATCTATAACTATATGTGAAATGAGCTAAAGTACCTTTGAAATAATCTGTCTTACTAAAAGTGGCATCATCAAACATATTAGCTCTGTCTAGTATTTTAACTACCTACTCTGTGTGAGAAAACATATGTGTTGCAAAAATGGGAGGGATTTTATTTACATTTAATCCACTGATACTCTCTTCACTTACTTCAATAGTAAGTATCCAGAAACTTGAATAATACCGTGAAAAGAAACAAGACGAAGATAGCCCTGCTCTACTGCTCTTGGGTGCAAGAGGAGGATAAGTGTGCACTGGGTGGAAATGCTCATGCTTTCTTTAGAACAACTCTACAGTTGCTTTAAAGAATGATCAGGAGAAATTTCAGTGCTGCATTGAGCAAATGCTGCAAGACTTGCACTCTATTTGTAACCTAAACGATTTTAAAATTTTTATTTAGAAATTTATCCTTTGCATAGAATATCATGACCCAATTCATGGATTTGCACCTGAAAGAACTGTTAGAAATACAGTTTAAAAGAGTTTTGTGAATGATGTCCTTTCTCTCTTCTATGTGTATTTTGTCCCTTTCACCTCTCCCCTCAGTCTTTCCCCTTTCCCTTCTTTCCTACTTTTACTGCTACTCTTCCCATGTCCTCTCCACTCCTTTTATTCTTCTCCTCTTTTTTTCAGCCCACTCTCCCTTTCTGTCTTCTGTCTTCATTTACCTTCTTCTATAATGCCTTACTTTCCCTTTTAAATGCTTGTTTCCTTTGTTCATCCTCTCTGCGAATCTGAAAGCACTCTGGACTCGTTTCACTTCTTTAGTCCTATACTCACTATATTTCATCATTGTCCTGAACACTAGTAAAGCAAAATCAATAAGCTACAGTTCTTCTCCTCGGGGCACTATGAGTTTTATGAGTCAGATAGACAAAAAGCAAACCACAACAACCCAAACTGAGGCCTTCTGTGTTAGGTGTGAAAATGGATGTATTGCAAGACACTGTGAGAACACAGCATATCAATCACAAGTCCTTGTAAAGTGTAGAGCCTCTTAAGAAGGTCAATGTAAAGAATAGAACCACTGAGCTATTCCACAAAAGGTTTTTTCATTTTTCCGGTTAGTCTGTTTTCGTCTTGTGTGTTTATTCACCCAGGTTTCATAACTAACTAGACAAGGTGACATTGGTGAGTGCCATCATTGATTTAGATCTGAAAACTAAGATTCAGAAAAGTCATGTGACTTTCCATAATCACATGTAAGAATGCAAAGTGGTTTTTTTTTGTTTTTTGTTTTAAATAGTATTGCTTTTGCTGTGTTGCCCACTCCTCCCTGAGGTACTACATCCTATTTTGTATTTAGTATTACTGAAGACAAAATATAAAGGCTTACGTCAGGTAAACTTAAAAAGAATGAAAACTGTGACAAGTACTGTGTTAATAGTGTACAGGAGCCCACTGATGTTTATCTAAAACAGGTATGGCAAAATGAACAATTTAGAAGTATTGACCATTTACTTTAGTTTTCTGTTACTGTAATGAATATCAGAGAAAATATCTAAAATAAAGGTTATTTTGAGCTCATCTTTAGAAATTTTCCTTAATGACTAGTTGATTTCATTGCCTTGGGTCTGCCATGGCATATCACGATGGGAGTGGGTAGCAGAACTGTTTCGCTCAGCTCATGACTGGGAAGGAGTAAGAGAGAAAAGCATAGGATATGCCTTGATAGAATGTATTACTTCAAGCTCTCTTACAATTTCTCCCATCTTAAAGTCTTACCACTCTTTATTACATGGGTTATAGGAACATTTAAGATGCAAATTACAGGAATGATAAAGTGATTTTTTTTTTTATAGCAGCATTAGATGATGAATTCAGCTATTCTTGAGCCAACAACTCATGGGAAACAGAAAAGAGTTGCAAACCTCAGGTAGATGCAAACTGTGAGTTCTATATGGCAAACAGGTGATGCAGACCAAAGATTTGCACATAAGCATATTTTACTATTTTCATATTCCTGATGGGTGGAGGCAGCAGCAAATTCTTATGAAGACACTCACAGGTGTTTTTGAGGCAGCATAGAGTTCCAAAACATCTTTTGCGCTAGCTGGTTTGACTCACCTCCTGACACCATAAGTTATTCATTTCTTTACCTGGAGGATTTCTAAACATTTCAAAGGATTGGACAAATTGGACTGTCAATCAAAAGTGCTCTACACATGATAGGTACTCATTTTATCATTGCTTCATCTGAATCCAAAATATCACTGATGTTTCAAATTATCAAGGAGGATTTGAAGAATCCTAAAAGCTATCTTTTAAGTCCCTTCCATTATCACAGTGGGCAGAATTTTCAGTCAAACCCAAGATTAAACTTTTGCTTTTTTTTTCAAAAAGCCTGCACTGTCCTAGGCTTGTTTTTGTATGCCCTGTTTTGATATTGGAATATGTCAGTGTTTAACTCTCTTCTCACTGTTGCTGCTGAATCTCTGACACTGTATCACAGAACTCTGTGTTTTGTGTATAGCATCTGAGTACAGATAATGTTTGTGTGTTTTCATACTAACCTTCTAGTCTCTAAAACAAAAGATCTCTCATTCTTAGTCTTATGGATCTGTAAAGATAGGAAATTGTTAAAGAGAGCCTCAAGGTGAATTGATAGTGAAGTGAAATTTATAGCTCAATTTAATACTGTTAGAATAGAAACTAGTTGACCAGTTGCATTGACTTGATAGAATACTTTTTTTTACACAGTGCAATGACTGTGGATAGACACCAAAAATATACCTATGGTAGCTGTAGGTTTACTTTTATCTCTGTATTTTCTTCTATGCAGTGTTTTATTTTCATTTTTGGCTCCTGTCTCATGGCATAACCTTAAATGGCATTGGGACTCTCTCATATGTGCATATGGTAGCCCATTACAGCTTTGGGAACCAGCAGGTGGAGTATCAGAGTAATGAGTCCTTACATAACAGTGCAGCATTTGCTGTTCCCAGCAGCTCTGTTCCTTGCTAAGGCAGTGTGGGGAGCAATTACTGCTACCATATAAAGTCTGAATGCCTTAATCATTCTTGGAAAAAACAATTTCAGCATGCTCATTAGAACCAAAAGTTCTTCTCCTCCAAGGGGGGCTTCTGAAATGGGAACAATGAAGGAGAATTGGACATAGGCAGGGATGCCAGAAGGAAGAAGACACAAGAAAAATACTTTTGGTGAATATCATTGATATGAAACAAACTCCTTTGGGTCTGGGTTGTTGTGGTCATCATCAGAGAGATCCACTTAGTCATAACTCAGATTTCTTTTTGTGTCAGTAGCAAAACACTACTGGTACAGAACCCATCATAGAGAGCACACAAAAATCAACAAAACTTTTGGGATATTCTTTAGGCCGTCATGGAATTGAAGCAGAACTTTGGTGTTTGTCTGTTTGTTTTGTCTTTTTTTTTTCATTTTTGTTCAAGTGAAGGTAGGATGCGGTCAGGCTAGATGTGACTGGCCTCAGGGATTATATAATTCTGTAGTAGTTTCTGGTGGTTTAAAGATTATGAAGAAAATCAATAATAAATTTTCAGTCTCTCTTCCAGTCTCACTCTCCTCTACTTTTTGTGCTAGCAGTGTTCGCGGGTCCGAGTTCCCACATCAAGTTTATATTTAGTCTCAGACTACTTCAATAATAAGTGGAATAGAGGGGTGCTCTTCACTTCAAAGGAAGGCAAAGAATATTAATACTACTAGAATTCTCTCCTTCCTCAATCTCTAATTCTCTGGACTTTTTATCCTATCTTTGAAACATTACTGTAAATGTATAAGCAGACATTTTTAAACAAGAGGGACTTTTAATATAAATAAATATGATGCTAATGCTAAAGTATAAAAAGAGAGAATGGTATGTACTTTTACTGCTCAGTTTTACACTGGGGAGGAGGGATTTTTTTCTTTCAGTTTAACACACAGACAGACAGACACACACACACACACACACACATACACACACACACACACACCATGGCTCCTCGGCTAGGCTGGAGAAGGCAATAAGGCCATATCCTTGAGGCATCATCTCACAAGTATGAGCTTCTATAAGGTGTTAACACTCAAATGCATGCATAAATCTCTATATGTTTCCTTATTACCTCATATCTTCCCATCTTTGAGAAACTAGTACTAAGTTAGTTTCCTGAAATCTATAGTCATATATCAAGTCTAGAGCCTTCATATTTAGGAAAAACAAACACTCTGATGGGCCCACCATATAATTTAACATACACAGTACAATGAGATATCACCACGAAGCATTCATTCACACATTGTTTTTAATACAAATGGACATTTTAGAATTTCACGGACATTGAAGAAAAAGAAATGTGAACATGAAGAAATATGAAAATAACAATGGGGTTTGCATTATGGATTGAACAATCAAGTAAGCTTTTTGATATGATAAGTTATTCACACCTTCTGAAACTACTGCAATATATTCATATTGGATCATTTTACAGATAAAGTTCTACAAAGTTATGCGATTTTCATTAAACTATATGACAACTGGAAGGTAGATCTGAAGCATGAATTTAGAGATCCCTGGCATCTTGTGTTGATGCTGAGGATGAGATAAAAGAGTTAAAGGGAACAGGCTAGTTAGAGAAAAAGCCAGAAGCAGAAATCTGAAGCCAGGCCTGACAGTAAATGTTCTTTTCAGTCAATAATCAATTATGTTTATTTTACCAACTTTCAGATCCTTTCAGAAAATGAGGAGAAACAGGCAAGTCACAAATTACTGAGAAGAAAGCTCTCTTTTCTTAACAGAAATATGTCAATCAGGTTTTTTTTTTTTTTTTTTTTTTTTTTTTTTTTTTTTTATTAAAAAAATTTTTATTAGGTTTTTTTTTTTTTTTTTTTTTTTTTTTTGTCTTTCAGTTTAAACTGAGAAATTTCTCAAAGGGATTAACATTTTCATCCTGTTTGGCATGGTTCCTAATACCTACAAAGCATTTCCTGCTTTCTATTTTGGAACAAGAATGATAAATTGGATAAGGTTGGTAGAACTGAGCAGTGGTGCATGTGTGATGTGTCGCTGTCATATCCTCAAATACAGTCTTGGGATGTAAATCTCACATTCCGGTTGAAAATAACTCATCTATTGCAATGTAGGTGTGCCTGTTAAGTCTGACTCATTATTTCCTGTGTGTGCTGATGCCTCTTTGTGATTGTCATCTTGTTAGGGACTTTTGATCACCTTGATTTTTTTTAAGGTACTTGGGATATTTGAAATATTTTTCATTGTGTGAGTGTTCATATGTGTGTGTGTGTGTGTGTGTGTATGTTATATGTGTATCTGGGATATATGTACATGTTTGGGAGTGCATGACAACCATTAAATGTCTGTAGCTCTTCATTCACCTGTGAATGAAGTAGAAGCCTGTGAACTCTCTTCCATGAGCATTAGGTTGTCAACTGGTGTTGTCATTATTCAGGTCTTGCTAGGTATCCATATTGTTGAGATTCTAGGCTCTTTCAAAGATAGAAGCCATTCTTATAGCAGATATCACACGCCACCTCCCACCCCAGCTCTTACAATCTTTTCATTTTCTATTCTATGATATTCCCTTAGATCAAGCCAGTGTGATCATAATGAATGATTTTTTGATGTAAGTGATAGCAATTTTCACATTTATGTTCACAAGGCATATTGGCCTATAGTTGTTTAATTTGTTGTATCTTTACCTGGTTTGATATTAAAACAACACTGGCTTTGCTGATGGAGTTCAGAAACTTTCCTTTTATTTCTTTTTTGTGAAGTAACTTGAGCAGCATTGGTTGTAGTTTCTTTTAAAGTCTGGTAGAATTCTGCTATTGATACATCTGGATCTGGGCTTTGTTTTTTAAATTTTAATTTAGAGATTTTTTTTCACTACTTTAATCTCTTTGTTATAGTTCTACTTAAATTATTTTTATCTTAGTTAGATTTAAGTGAATCAGATGTATCTAGAAATTCAGCCATTTTTCTTAGGTTTTCCAATTTAGTTAAATTTTTTTCTATTTTCCTTAAATAAAGTAGACAAATCTCAATGCAGTAAAGATGAACTGAGAGGCTGTGCAGCCATTTAAGGGTTCCTGGTGCTGCATCTTGGCCACTAGCTAAATTTTGTGCCAACATCAAATGGAGATGCAGAAAACACTAGGTTGACTTAGGGGTTGTGCACAGAAACCAAAGGCAAAAATAAACTGAACATTGCAGGAAGGACTGTACCTTCCAGGAGCTTTAGACTACCACTGTCCCCAGTGCTCAAGTGGCTGACTTCATCCTCTGTGTTCCATTTGGCACAGCAAGTAGCAGTGTCTCCACCACCTATGATAGTGATGCAACCCCTAGAAGTGGTTTTCACCACCTCATCTATGAGTGACTTGGTTCCCCCTGGCAAAGGTTTCCCATTCAAATACCCCAGCAGGTCCATTCCAAATAATCTGCTTAGCTCAGGCCACAGCCTCAGTATATTTCTTGCTGCTCTCAGTACCACAGTCCAAGCCCAGCCAGCCAGCAGGTATACCAGAGGCCACAGTAGCTTGGCCAGTCTTGGCATTCTCATCAAATTTGTCATCAGTGACAAAGTCAACAGGCAAGGTAATTTTCACACCATTTTTCTCAACTTTGGACGTGAGATCTTTGACAATCTTGATTCCTTCTTTATCATACAGAGATGTGCCAATCTCCGTGTTGATTTAGTTTTTCATTTCACTTTTTGTTTTCACTAGTGTCTGCCTTAGTAGTGTTTATTTTTTTCTCATCTACAGCTTTTATGTTTCATTCTTATTTTTTCAAACCCTTCAAGTACCATCGTTAGGTAGGTTATTTGTGCTGTTTCTGTTGAAAGTTGAAAGAGAATCAGTGTCTTTATTTGCATACTTACTGAGAACTCCACCAGACTCTGATAGGTAATTCCAATCCAGTGGTCACACAAAAAGCTCTGTTTAAGCTACATAAGTCACAAAGTCAAGCCAAAGGCAATGGATCTTGGAAAGGGACGAATTAAGATAGGTGACATTGACAGGTATGTGAATACAATAAGAAACTGTGTGGAAAAAACTCAGAATATGCTATATACATATCTGAAGTTGTCAAGATGTAATTAATTAGTCAATAAAACAAAACCCCTAAATGTTATGGTCATTAACTATTGTCATCAGAGATTCTACCTTTCGTTCAATGCCTAAATTCAATTTGTAAATAGCTAGAAATATTTTTAATCATCTCAATATCTAGTAGCTATATCCTCCTTTAGAATTCTGCATGAATTTATTTTTATTTCTTGTTCTATCCTGAATAAAACTATGTGTGTTCTCTGGATGTAATGCTGCTTCTAGTCTTATGTTATTCAAATATTTCATATATATCTATAACTTTTAATTATTGATCTATGTCTATGACTGTGTTATGTACAGACACAAGTAGTACAGGTATCTGCTGAGGCCAGAAGAAAGCATCAAATCCCCTAGTAAGAAATTATAGAGGTCTTATTTGTGATAGCCAGAAGCTGGAAACAACCCAGATGTCTCACAACAGAAGAGTGGATGCAGGAAATGTGGTTTATTTACACAATGAAATGCTACTCAGCTAACAAGAATGAGGACATCATGAGTTTTGCAGGCAAATGTGTGCAACTAGAAAATATCACCCTGAGTGAGATAACTCAGACCCAAAAGGACATGTATAGTATGTACTCACTAAAAAGTGGATATTAACCAAAAAATCTACAGAATACCCAGGATATAATTCACAGAACTCAAGAAGGTTAACAAGCTGAAGGGCCAAGTAAGGATGCTTCAATCCCACTTGGGAGGGAAAAGAAAGCAGTCACAGGGAGGAGTGCAGAGTGAGGGAGAGACCTGGGTGAGAGAGGGGAGAAGAAGAGGAAAAGGAGAACATGATCAGGTATTGAAGGGGGCAGGACTGAAGCTCTGAGGGCCAGCAAAAAGAATGGAAACAGGCAACATCAGGAGGTAGGAGGTTGGGGGACCATCTAGAAAGTACGAGAGACCTAATTGGTGAGAGACTCTCAAAAATTAAAGGGAGAGACCTTAGATGAAATGCCCAGCAGTGGGGAGAGGAAACTCATAGAGTCCACCTCCAGTAGACAAACAGACAGACAGACAGACAGAATGAAGTAGAAAGGAAAGGATGGTATTGCCATCCCAAAGTCAAAAACTCTGACCCAGAATTATTCCTGTCTATAAGAACTGAAGGGATAAAAATGGAGAAGAGATTGAGGGAAAGGAGGTTACAGTGACTGGGCCATCCAATCCAAAGGGAGGCCCTAAGGCCTGACACTATGACTGATGCTATAGTGTGCTTATAGAAATTCTCATTTTCATTTTCCAATGTAAATTTTGAAAAGTCCAGATAGGCACTTTCAAACCCATCATTTTTGCTCCTCCCTCTCATTCCTCCCACTACAATATGATTTGCTCTCAATTTACTAACCTCTTCTCTAAAGAATACACACAGGCATACACATTCTGCTAAATTCATTTAGTGTTGCTACTATGTACATGTGTTTAGAGCTGAACACTTGGGAGTAAATATGCTATCATTTTTCTTGTCCCTGGAGAAGAATGATTCTTAAACACTAAGCAGCCATTAACTATCTGTAGCTCTTCATCCAGTTGTAGAACCCTGTGAGCTCTCCTCTATGAGCACTAGCTTGTCAACTGCTATTGTCATTATTTGGGTCTTGTTAGGCATCCATATTGTTGAATTCCATGCTCTTTCAAATATAGAAGCCATTCTCACAACAGATGTCGTGGGCTTCTGGCTCTTACTATGTTTGAATTCCCTCTTGTGTGATATTTCCTAATCTTAGCCATAGGGAGTACATTGTGAGTGTATCAACTGGGTTCAACTTCTGAAAGTTCATTTCTTTCTGCATTTTGACCCGTTTCTGCCATGGCCTCTATCTTCTGCAAAAGAAATTTTCTTTGATGAGAGGTAAGAGTGACACTTATCTTGTCTTAGAAAATTATAAGAGATAAAATTAAAAGTAATGTTTTCAGGGAAAAGAAAGTCAAGTCATCAAGAGGCGAAATGCCCACCTTTAAGTATTCATTTGGTTTTTGTTTTGTTTTGTTTTTTAGGTTTTTTTTTTTTTTTTTGTCTATATATATACAGCACATTATTGAACTGTGTTGGATTAAGAAAAATCTGATTCAGTACACTCTAGCATTAAACTCCAGGTATCTTGAGGAACGTTTTATCTACGCTCACAGTATACACACAAGGTGACACCCAGTGCTCAACTAAAAAAAAGTCCTCATGAATAACTATTTTGGTCATCCTTTATGGCTCTTCTAGTTGGTTTTGTGCTTCCAGTTAGATTCACCTACATATGCCACACATGTGCTATGAACTTTCATAGAGGACTATGTTTGTGCTTAATCACACTCTGTGTAGAATACCCACCATGGAGCTACTTCCCTCACCCTTATTTATTCCTTGAGGGTTGTGATGAGGATCAAATTCCAAACACAGCTCTCCTATCTCCTGTGTCCTGTTGCCGATGCTCCCTTAGAGCTATGCACACACTGATCCTATCACAGTACTATCTTCTTTATGGACTTTACACTAACTTCCTTGAAGATGGGGGCAGGGTTCCATTTTCCTCTGAGAGCCCCGACTTGATGAAAATGCATGGCAAAGGAATCACAGAAAAAAATATTGAAATTGATCTTTAGCTATAAAGCACACATTGCTGCAGAAAATTGTTTCAAGTTATTATAAAATTGCAGGCCTCAAGCACATAAAATAAAAATACATTTGTGGCTATTAGATGAAACAGACAAATCTGTAAATAGATACCATACTGTAGCTCTCTTGTTACATTTCTCATTGCTTTAAAAGAGTAGATTGCTTAACAGTAGAAGGCAACATAATAGAGAAATGTTCCACTCTTTGCATCCCATTTCTGTTTTGGTAGTTGAAGATAAACCACTGGAAAAATGGCAGTAATGATAATAAAACCATTGAGCCTAAAATGACTGGGGTGTATGATCACAAAGGCTACAGGCCCTGTTTTTCCAATGATACAACTAAAAAAATGATACTCTGATATGCTGTACAGTTTACCTTGAAAGTTTAAAGTTCTGAAGCCACGATGAAGACTGAAGGATGAAGGTTTTAAACTCACAAAGCCAACCCAACATACATGAACGTGAGAAGGGATCCTTTAGGGAAGAGGGGACAATGGCAAGGGTTTGAAGGAATAGCAGAATAAGGGAAAGTTGAAAGCACTAGCATACGTTATATACATGTTTGAAATCAACAGGGAGTGCATTTAATAAAATGACAATAAAAATTAAAATATATAATATTCATGCTGCATTTTATGTCACCTGACTTCAAATTTTAGCCAATTTTACAAATCAACATGCCGAGGGTCAGAGAATGCTATAAAAATCAGCATATCTTCTCACTGTTTATATTTTTTATTCCTTTAAGTACTATTATGGGATATAAAAATGAACCATGATCCCTTTATAGCTACATAAATGCTGCGGGTTAAATTGTCCAATGGTATACATTGCAACTACTCTATACAAATGTATGCTGTCTATTTGTGCAAAATATAGGTACGTGTCAAGTCACGGGTTCTATTAGTACTGGTAATAATAAATTCATTTTATCCTAAGTGCCACAGTTTTAAGAAGGCAATTTTTATGGTCTTAGAAGAAAAGTAGTGGCAATGACTTACTGGCCTAAGGTCTTTGCCCTTTAGTCCAGCATGACTTGAACCTCTAGGGTGCAACATGGTAGATGGAAATAGGCAAAAAACTCACTCCTATAAATGGATATGCATGTTGGGTATCTATCAGTCCAACCTTCACAATGTTAATACATACATAGCAATACAAAAAAAAATAAAGACATATTTTTGCCCATTGGTTTCCTATCTTGTGAAGCAAATGGAGGATAAAGTTTAGAAGTTGTAAATGTTACACAGCAATGTAACTAATCAATGTCTGACACTGCCTGGTGGGCATTTGGGAAATGCAAGATATTGAAGTCTTATAGAGTTTCAAAGTTGAACATGTACTTTATGATACGTTCCATGCCCACTTTTAAATTTTCATGGAATACAAAATTCTTACACTCGCTGCTCATCTTTGGTAAATATAAAATAAAGCAATCTGGCCTTGTGCAACATCAAAACTCACTGATCCCCCTTGGCCTATCAATCCATCTTCTTTTTAGCTTGTGACATGAAAGAGGTTTAGCAAGATAGAAGATTTCATAATAATTATCGACAAAGACAAGGTGGCATCATGTTATGTGGTACTTTGTGTAGAAGTAATTATACTCTGTGAAATTTTATAGCCTATTTAAACATTTTATGTGTTGTTATGATTTTCAAATGCTGACTTCTAAAAAAAAAAACTGGCTGTATAATAATAAATTGGCACTGTGGTACTTCCACATCTATTCTGAATTCATGTACCAAGGAAATGCTTGCAGAAGCCATGCCTGCTCCTTCAGTTTGAACATAGTTTAGTTGGTTTTAACAATTAAAAGTAATGGGCACCATCAACAATAAAATAACTTTATCCCTTATCTTTGTTGATCCTGATTTAATTACCTTCTTGCTTTAATTATATTTAGCTATTCTATGATGAGACCTGAGACATCACACTTTGGTATTCTGACATCCTGTGGAAAGACAAGCAAATTCAATCATTGTCTAACATGAAATCTGAGACATTGATGGTAGCTAAAATACATGTTCAATCATGTTATCCTCATGGCTGGTATTAAATTATGCTTTTTCTTCTTTTGGTGGCAACTACAGCAGTTTGGTGAATACCTAATAAGTTTGTTCAAACCAACAGTTCTGAAATCCACCCAGAACACAATTACCATCTGTTATCCTTCTAGTTCTAAAAAACTTTTATTTACACCAACCCAGTCAATTAATTTCCTTCTCCTTAAGAGACATTATGGACTCACTACTTTGAACTATCAACACTAAATTGCATGTATATTCACTCTTGTAGAGTAATAATTACTTTTCATATATTTATAAAACTTTAAATAACCCAGTTGGCCTATAATAAAGAATAGAATACATTCAAGAAAAATATATAATAGAAGATAATGTAGATTTTGCTTAGATAAAATTTAGTTGATTTATTCATTTATTGTATACATGTATGTATATGGTGTGTGTGTGTGTTTACTTACCTGTTTGTGCACTTGTCAGAATTTAACTGAGGGCATCTCCCTCTATTATTCTTCATCTTATTCTTTGAAATCTGGCCAATGAGCTCCAAGTGTCTTCTAGTCTCCATGTCTATTCCTCCCCCAGCACTGGGGTTATAGACATGCACTGCCACATGCAGTTTTTATGAGGTATGGGGGATCTGAATGTAGCTCCTTATGCTTGTTCAGCAAGTACATAATACATTGAGCAATCTTCTTGACCCCAAGGTGATTACATTTGTAAAGGAAGATTATAAATTCAAACAGAGGGAGTTAAATAAGAGGGATTCACTAGAAAGTTGTTGAAAGACCTGAAAACTGGCAAGTTGCTGCTTTTCCTGAGCTCATAGGAAAAAAGTAAAAGATGAGAATTCATATTGGTCTGTCCAAGGAACTGGATCCCCATCTGGAGATGAAATTCTTAGTGTGTTGGTTTTTACTCATTATCAGTACATCACTGATAAGAATTTTGTTCATTCTGAAATTAAAATAATATGTTTTAACATTGATTATTTAGCATTCAGATGATGATGATAAAGACAGAGTGAAATACAGAAACCAGTAGAGAAGTAGTTCCTTCAGCCACATGCCCAAGAAGACTGTGCCATGGAAGGTTCTAGCAGTACCTTTGATAGTGAATAAGAAATGTATCTTCGATATGTACTAGCAAAGGAAATCACATGTACCCCAAATTCCATTTAATGGGTATTTTAGCAAAAGTGTGTCCATGTAGCCAATACAAGGGACAACTCAGATCACATGGGCATTAAAGGTGTTATGGGGGTCACTGTTGTATATGTGGTTAGAGATTATCAATCTGTAATGTAAAAGTTGGAGTTACTTCAAGTCACAGTAACATCTAAGCAATATATAGTTGGACATTTGTCACTGACATACAGTGTGTATTGGTTAGTTTTTAATTGTCAAGTTGACACAAACTAGAATCACTGGAGAAGACTGCCCAACTAGAGGAATTGTCCAGATCAGGTTTCCATGTGAGACTGTCTGGGATTGACTTGATTGTTAATTGATATAGAAAGACCCAACTCATGGTGGGTGACATTATTACCTAGGCTGTACCCTCCTGAACTGTATGAGTGTAAAGAGAGCTAGTTCAGTGTAAGCAGTGAACAAGCATGCAGCATGGGTAAAATAATTTCTCTCTGTTTTGTGCAAGTGACAGACTAGCTGCTTGAGTTCCTGCCTTGACTTCCCCAGAATGAAGAACCTAATGCAGAATTGTAAACTAAATAAATCATTTTCCCCCAAAAGAGATTAATTACAATTTCATAAATTTGAGTTTATTTCATTCATAATGATTTGAAATAGTTTTGCATACAAAAGAGAAAAACTAACTTTCCGAACATTCTACTGAAAAGTCTAAGCAATGTTTTTATAACAGCTGTATAGACAAAATAATCTGAGACTTAGAATGTAAATATCAAATTTGTTAGTTCTCTGGTTGATTTAACAAAGAATCTATTTGCATTGATGTTCCATCTTCTTTTTTAACCTGTTTTTTTCTCAATCAAATATGTTTTATAGCTTTAGCCCATGCATTAGTGGATGAAAAATCAACCAAATCACAGACCTTGTCAACTTATTGAAGTATATCAAAGACAAATAGCTGAGAAGAAGCTAATAAAAATGAGATGTTTTAATTTGCCAGTTGCATGCATTATATATAATTAGGGGTTGTGATCCTATTAATGACTAGTCCCCAAATTCCTCACTATATCTGGTCGCTCACAGAACAGCACTTGGCCAGTTAGAGGAAGATTTAATCAAAACTTCTTCTACATTGTTTCTGGTCTCTGTGTTCAGGTCAAACCCTAGAGCTTCTTCTAGGCACATGTTATCCCTAACTATATATTCAGCTGCTACAGAAAGGAAACTCCTTCCTCTGATTTGAATGCTAGGTGATTGTCTAATAGCAAAGGTAGGGCAACTTCTGTAGTTACCAGACCTTGGTCTTCTGTGGTCTTGGACTAGCAAACTTGCAGTCTTTTTTTTTTTTTTTTTAAATGAGTTTCTCAGACAAGCATTAGAAGTGAAAAGAAAATTGCATTTTGGCTTTCTCCAAAATTCCAGTAATTTGTTCTATGCCACAAAATGTATAGGGTGAAATTCCATGGATAATAGGTCTCCATTCATTCAAGATTAAGGAAGAAACAGGGCTATGTTCATGGTCTATACTTCTATTCTTTTGAATGCTTTGGTAACCTTTATTTTTTTTAGAAAGAAAACTTAATGCTTATTATTTCAATATTATTCCCAAATAAGAAAGTACAATCCAGTTTGTCCTCACAGCACACATGAGGAAGACATGCCACATAGAAAGGTAACTTATACTAAGCTAATTCTGGATTTGCCCTTGAAAACCAAATTCCCTTTTCTCAACCAATACAAGATTATTTTAAAATCACATCTCATTGTTAGCTATGTTGACCATAATGACTCAAATAAAGACATTCAACTCATATAATTTTACTAATTAAGTTAGATTATAATTGCACAATTTTAACCAAGTAAAAAATTTAACTGATTAAAAATAAGGCAATTTTTCTGTGGTGACCAAAGCTAGCTTATTGCTCTTTCTAACTCTATGAAGAATTGATTTGGAATTTTGATGGAGATTGCATTAAATCTGTAGATTGCTTTCAGCAAGATTGCCATTTTTTACTATATTAATCATGCCAATCCATGAGAATGGGAGATCTTTCCATCTTCTGAGATCTTTGATTTCTTTCTTCAGAGACTTGAAGTTCTTGTCATACAGATCTTTCACTTGCTTGGTTAGAGTCATGCCAAGGTATATAATATTATTTGTGATTATTGTAAAGGATATCATTTCCCTAATTTCTTTCTCAGCCTGTTTATCCTTTGAGTAGAGGAAGGCTAGAAATGTTCAATATCCTTAGATATCAAGGAAATGCAAATCAAAACAACCCTGAGATTCCACTTCACACCAGTCAGAATGGCTAAGATCAAAAACTCAGGTGACAGCAGATGCTGACGAGGATGTGGAGAAAGAGGAACACTCCTCCATTGTTGGTGGGATTGAAAGCTGGTACAACCAATCTGGAAATCAGTGTGGTGGTTCCTCAAAAAATTGGACATAGTATTACCTGAGGACCCAGCTATGCCACTCCTGCGCATATACCCAAAGATTCCCCAACATATAACAAGGACACATGCTCCACTACGTTCATAGCAGCCTTATTTATAATTGCCAGAAGCTGGAAAGAACCCAGATGTCCTTCAACAGAGGAATGGACACAGAAAATGTGGTACATTTACATACTGGAGTACTACTCAGCTATTAAAAATGGTAAATTCATGAAATTCTTAGGCAAATGGATGGAACTAGAAATTATCATCCTGAGTGAGGTTACTCAATCACAAAATAACACACAAGATACACACTCACTTATAAGTGTATATTAGCCCAAAAACTAGGAATACCCAAGATCCAATTCATTTCACAGACTGCATGAAGCTCAATAAGATAGAAGACCAACGTGTGGGTACTTCGGTCCTTCTTAGAAAGGGGAATAAAATGTGCACAGAGGCAAATATGGAGACAAAGTGTAGAGCAGAGACTGAAGTAAAGGCCATCTAGAGACTGCCCCACCTGGGGATCCTTCCCGTATACAGTCACCAAACCCAGACACTATTGTGGATGCCAAGGCATACTTGCTGAAAGGAGCCTGATATAGCTGTCTCCTGAGAGGCTCTGCCAGAGCCTTACAAATACAGAGTTAGATGCTCACAGCCAACCACTGGACTGAGCATGGGGTCTCCAATGGAGGAGTTAGAGAAAGGACTGAAGGAGCTGAAGGGGTTTGTAACCTTGTAGGAAGAACAACAATATCAACCAATCAGACACCCCAGAGCTACCAGGAACTAAGCCACCAACCAAGGAGTACACATGGAGGGACCCATGGCTCCAGCCACATATGTAGCAGAGGATGGCCTTGTTAGGCATCAATGGGAGGAGAGGCCCTTGGTCCTATGAAGGCTTGATAGATGCCCCAGTGTAGGGGAATTCGAGGGTCTGGAGGTGGGAGTGGGTGGGTGGGTGGAGGAACACCCTCGTAGAAGCAGTGGGAGAAGGGATGGTTTAGGGGGATTTTGGAGGAGGAGAAACCGGGAAAGGAGAAACACGGGTGTGTGTGTGTGTGTGTGTGTGTGTGTGTGTGTGTGTGTATGTTTGTGTATGTGTGTATGTATATCTAGCTTAGTGAAATAAATGTCTGGAATGTGCTATATAGGCTTCCTCTAAACCATAGCAATTCTACTATTTCTGTTTCCAGTGGTCTGGGTGTGCCTGCATGTCTGCCTAAGACTGATTTTTAAATGTTTTATTCTTTAAGTTTTTGGGTTTTTTTTTGCATCTTTTATGGATTCAAGGTGCTTATCTCTTCTATTAGGTTTGCTGCATAGCAATAAGCTTTGTGACTATCTTCTAACATTTGTTGGTCATCAGATAAACTTTATATGCAATTATGCTGCAAGCTGATTGAAAATTTCATGGGGGGGCACATTGATAAGGAAGGCTCTCGTCTTATTTAGGTGGTGACTAGACAAAAATATTTTCTGGAGGACATTCCCATAGTTCAAGACCTATAGGCATTTAACCTGATGTCCAGAGGACAACCTTCATATAGCCTCAGTGGAAGCAAACATTGTATGCTTAGTGTTTTACACATTGAAGAAACAGGAAGGCACCATGGCCATTGTTAACATTATGTCACTGACTTTCAGACATCTCCTTTTTGTTTGTATAGGACCACTCTTCTGATCTCTGTTGTACAAAAATCTCTATGAAGAAAAATGATCTCTTCTCTGGAATTGAAAATAGTTGACTGTGAAGGAGGAAGTTAAACATGAAGAAGCTAATTCCTACAGAGGCAAACCTCATCTTGCTGCCCTCTTTCCACACAGCCTTATATGTGTTGCTTGCACTCTTCATGCCACCAGCCTCAGGAGCTTTCAGAATTTTATCCAACTTATTTTATATGGGCTTATCTGGATTGTTTTTTTTCTCCTGTTCCTTCCTCTGAGTTTTATCATTTCTTTCTTGGATCTTATATTCTTTATACATTGATACGTTATATCTATCTATCTATCTATCTATCTATCCCTATATCTATATTATAAAGACAAACTAGATATCTCTAAGCAAACTAGATTTGTTTCTCTGGAAGACTATAAATTATATTTCTGTATTTTTGCCATACAACTGAGTTCTAATAATGAAATGTGGTGGTGGTGATGGTGGCATGATGAGGAATGACCCATAATGGCATTCATTTTGTAGTTTTATTTTCATCATTTCATAATAGGTTTGAGGAACAGAAGTGATTGAATTTGCCTGCTCTTTTCTCAAAGAGAAATACATGGAAGATTTTATCCTCCATGCTCTGTTTTAGAGAAGAGGGCATTGAAGAGGGAAGTGAAGTTAAGTAAGGGTATGCTGATGCCTTAAAGTGAATAAAATCAGTTATTCCTAAGCAACATCCAGAAACTCCTTTTTCAACTATGTGAGAACTATGCCCACAGCCTCAAGCTCTTGCCTCTATAACTCTATCTTTATTTTTTTAAAACAGTCTTTGCTGCTTCATTATTGCAGAGAAAGATGACTGATACAAGTAGCCCTGTGATGGAAGGCATCTGTGTCCCTGAGCTCTTCCTTATAGGAGAACTGGAAGTCTGTTAAGAATGTCCATCAAGAACCTTTGTGAGAGAAGAGAAGCCTTTATAACATTTGACAGTAAGGTTCTGGGGTTTTCATTTAGACCAGAAGCTTAGAGTTCTTATGAGCTTTTATCATTTTTCCATTTTTTTTCCTGTTCAGCCATACCTTTCATCATCATCATTTGAATGGTGGGGGAGAAGATAAGTCCTTGTGTGTAAGTTGCCATTTTTTATGTGTTCAGGGTGAAATACATTTTTTGCATTTTAGTTTTTAGACACAGCATTTTCCTAGTTATCTAATTATCATCATATCTATCCCATATATTTGAGCATCTAGCACTTGATGTAAGTTCTACTTCTCTGGACAGTAACCATGAAATAAACAGCTTACCTTGATTTAGAAAATTTATATGAGAAAATTAATTACCCCGGAGTGTGAATAAGATCATTTTAAATCTCAAAGTCATATTATATAGCAGGGAATTTGGTTGTGGGTATGATAAGAAGTGTTGATTAAAAGTAATCTTTCCTTGGAGGATAACTTACTCTTAGATGTGAAACATGATCTCGGTTTTTATTTGTTTCTCACAGGTGATAGTAAATGTATGTCCTCAATTCATGTGGATCATGTTTGTAACTGTCATACCCACAGAGAAAGATCACAAGAAAAAGAAATATCTGATCTTCATACTGTATGAGTCTGTGTTGGTGTTATGTGATATTATTTCTGGTAAGAAATGAAGAAATATTTACTCATCTTAGATGGGAATCAATGGCAGACCAAAACAAATCAAATTAAAACAAAACAAAGCTACTAAAGTACAGTTTAATGAATCAGTGAGTTTATTGGGGTTACTATCAAGAATTTTGGTGAAATGTTACTTACAGGAATATGGTTAACTCAGTAGCAGCAGCCATATCACCGAACCCAGCAAAGAAATTCTAGAGCTTGCTGAATGACTTGTAGATAGCTAGAAGGATTGGAGAGTCTCCTCTTCTCAGCAGTCTTTGCTCTTTATAACTTTCAGGGACTTCCTGAGACTAGTGAGTTGTTTATTGCTTTTGTCCTTTCCTTTAAAAGACACGTTTTAATATTTTTTATGATGCTTATCTGTGTGAGAATGGGTGAATGTGTGCACATGAAGGGTCTTGTAGAGGCCAGAAGAAGGTGTCTGATCTTCTGGAGCTAGAGTGGCAAATGATTGTGAGCTGTCTGACTTGAATGCTGAGAACTGAATCTAGGTTCTATGCAGGAACAGTCCTGGATCTTAATCTTCCTAAGGCCTACTTTTTAGAGGAACATTGTTTTAGAATCTCCAGAGTCACAACCCCTTCCTTCAGGGTGAAATGTTTCAATTCAGAGAAAGTTGCTACTCAATGATTATATACTGTTCTTATTTCAAGGTATGTGTGTATACACACACACACACACACACACACACACACTTAAGCAGTGGATACTTGTAGCTGACTTGCTTCATTTGTTAGGAGAACTAATTTTAAACTTTTTCCTGATAATGTGTGGTGTTATTTTTCTTCCAGGGTTCATAAGATTCCAAATTCCATTCATCAGGCCTCCCTGTAAACCATCTTTCAAAAATGTTGAAATTGGGATGATAAGGAAATTGATCCTATTCTTTACTATCAGAGATTGGTCATACAGATCAGTTAGATTGCTCAGTTGCTCTGGAGCTCTTTGCCTTAGCCTCACCCAACCATTCACTAACTATAGAGCTTATAACCCTAGCTATATTATTCAATGAAGGTGTATCACAGAGTTTTAGAAAATCTTACTTCATCCTCACCTTTGCTTTTTGCATCTTGTCTTCATTAGAAGGACCTCTTAAGTCCTATGAAAGGAAGACATCCAATAATAGAATTATTCACATTTTTTAAGTCTAGTAGAGTTTTCCTATTCACTTCTCAGTGATATATTTCCTGATAGCAATTTTCTGAACTATAAAGATTATTGCCAAAGTAAAGGTTCTATACATTAAAAGGAAAATTCTTTAAGAGAATTGTATAATTTGTAAATTGTATATTTAGCTTCAAAATAATTGAGTACATAATGGACTCCTAATGGGTATAATGCAACCATGTAATTCTAGAGCAGGAAAATTCCTAATTACTCATCACAGCTCTACATTATCATTGCAGAGCTACGGAGAAGCTTTTGTATATTTTATTGGATCTTTAGTCACAGGGAATTTCTCTGTGAATACTGGAAGTAGATTGAGCTTCCTCCTAGTTGTACTAGCAAACTATTGAAGATGAGAAGAGAAACAGCTGGATTTCTAGTTCTGGAGAAGCTTCCTTTCACAGTCATTCTCACATTTAAGCATACCATAAGTTAATGCTTAGGATGGAGAAATCTTAGATACCTTTTAAATCTTATAAAACGCACCAAGCAAACAGATCCACTGTGTAGTCCCTTCTTAGGTATACACAAGGTAACTTATGCAATATGACAGAAACTGAGCTCTATACTGGACTTGAGAAATTAAGAAAGTAGTCGAGATTGTTATTAATTACTCCTCCCTTAGTTGTGACAAAATACCTGATATGAACTGTGTAAGGAGAGGAAAGATTGGTTCCTATTTTAGAGGTGTCAATCTTTTTCAAAAAATGGAGGCATGGCAGAGAAGACCTGAAATCGTGGCTGCCAGCAAGCTGGATGAAGAGAAAGAAGATACAGATGGGAAAAAGGCAAGTTGAAACTCTCAAACACCACCCCAAATGACCTATTTTCTCAAGTGAGGCTCCACCTCCTACTTTTCATGGCCTTGAAATAATGCCATCATACCAAGAATCCATCAGTGGATTAATCTATTGATTAGATAGAGCTTTCAAGATCCAGTCACTTTCAAACGGCCCATCAGCAGGTATGAAATTCCCCCATGTATGGTACTATTTAGACCAGTTCACATTCAACCTCTCACAGAGGTAATCGTACAAAAAAAAAAAAATCTTGCAGTGATGCTGGGAGGCTATGGTTACAATGCAGCGTTGAGTGGGGACTTTCACCAGATATTGGAGATGACAGTGTATGCAGAAAAAATAGTGACAAAATCACACAGTGGTGGTAAAACTATTGTGGTGGTAGTAAGTTATCTCCAAACTTGAATTAAAGAAATATAATCAGCATTCCAGAAAGAACGTCCATGTTTATAAATGTTCAAAGTAGCTATGATAGGTACACAAGCTAAGAGCCCATTCTATGTATTCTATTATCTTTAATAAATATCTATATCAAAAGAAGCATTATCAAGCTGCAAATAAAAATAAAATCCTGTCACTGACAGCACAATGAATAGAATCAGAAAATACTAAGTCAAATAAGGCAGACACAGATAAACAAGTACCACACACACTTTCTCATTGAAGTAATCTAACAAAGCAATGACTTGCATGTAGAACACTATTTACTAGGGTTGAGAAAGGTAGGCATGGGGTCAATAAAGTAAAGTTGGATTTGAATTGATCTAATTGTGTTGCAAGTGTATGCTAATGTATCACCTTGAATCCTCATGAATATGCACAACTAATATGAATCAATGAAAATAAATACTTTCACGGATTCTCTTTAGTACATGTTAGCTTACAGCCTCCTACCATGTTTCTACAGATGAGTATCAAACTCATACATACTTGTCAATGAACTACTCATTGTTTAGACTACTTTGAAATGAGCAGGTGCGGTGGGAGAGGGTGGTGAGTGAAGGTATCAGACTGCTGAATGCACTGTGATGTGCATTCATAGTGGAGAAGGTAGTGTTTAGAGTGTCTAGTTGAGGATTTGTTATTTTATGGCAAGATTTAGCATTGTTCCATGTCTGAAATTGATTTTCTTTCAGAAATTCTTGTTTCTCAAATCAGTAATGTGAGCAAGTACATCGTGCCACTTTGATAATGCATAAAGTGCCTGATTCTACTCCTCAAATGGCACATAGGAGGTAAAAATAAACAATCGATTGTTTCTGACATTTTTGACTAAATTTTATATGCTGAGTTTGTTACCCAAGAAAAAATACTTCAACCTGGTGCTTAGCTCCCTTCCTCCCAGGCCTCAAGAGGAATGAGTTCATTTGTTTAGCTGCTACCAGAGCTGTTTTTTTGGACTGTGGCCAACAAATACGAGGAAGTAAAAGTCTTTTGTTGCAGGCAGAGGTAGCATGTCCTTCCAAACCCTTTATCTTCTCACAGTGTACCGGAAGTGGACAGTAGTTTAACATCACAAGCTGGATGCTGATTCATTCATGGATCATTTACAAAGCTTTGTGATACAAATAAGAAAGATAATTCCAATATTACTTATTTATTATTATTATTGATTTTTCTTTTCATTTTTTATTACTTATTCACTTTACACTCACTCACTGCCCCCTCCAAGACACCCTAATCCTACAATATCTCTCCCATTCCCCTCCCCTTCTCCTCTGAGCAGATGAGAAATCCCTGGGAATCCTCCCCACCCTGATACAACAAGTCTCTCTCACTGAGGTCAGACAAGGTAGCCCAGCTAAAAGAACATATCCCACAGACAGGCAACAGCTTTTGGGATAGATCCTGCTCCAGTTGTTTGGGACCAACATGAGGACCAAGTTGCACATCTGCTCCATATGTGCAGGAAGGCCTAGTCCAGCCTGTGTATGTTTGTTGCTTGGTTCAGACTCTGAGAGTCCCAAGGGTCCAGGTTAGTTGATTCTGTTGTTCTTCCTGGGGAGTTCCTATCCCCTTAAGAGCCTGCAATACTTCCTTCTATTCTTCCATAAGAGTCCCTAAGCTCCATTCACTGTTTGGCTGTGCATCTGCATCTGTCTGAGTCAGCTGCTTGGTGGAGCCTCCTAGAAGAGAATATGCTCCTGACTGCAAGCATGAAAGAGTATTATTAATAGTGTCAGGGATTAGTGCTTGCCTATGGGATGGGTCTCAAATTGGGCCAGGTATTGTTTGGCCTTTCCCTCGGTCTCTGCTTCCTCACCCATGCCCACATTTCTGGTAGACAGGAAAAACTGTGAGTTGAAATTTTGTGGGTGGGTTGGTTTCTCTATTGCTCCACTGGGGTTCCACTTAGCTACAGGAGGTGGCTTCTTCTGGTCCAAATTCCCCAATGTAGTGAGTCACAGCTCAGATTGCCCCATTGATTCTTGGATACCTCCCTTATCCCAGATCTCTCTCATATTGTGGAAATGGCTCCCATCTCCCCAACCCTGTCAGTTGTAGATTTCCATTCATTCTCATGGCCATCTGGCCATCTCCCCTTCCCATACTTGATCCTGATCCCCCATATCTATCTCTATTCTCTAACCCATCCAGTTCCCTCCTTCCCTCTTATGATTATTTTATTCTCTCTTCAAAGTGAAATTTCAGCATCTTCACTTGTGCCTCCCTTCTTGTTTAGCTTTTTTGGATTTGTGGAGTGTAGCATGGGTATCGTGTATTTTATGCCTAATATCCATTTATAAGTGGGTACATACCATGCATGTACTTTGGGGACTGAGTTACCTCACTCAGGGTTTTATTCTCAACATCCTTCCATTTGCCTGCAAAATTGATGATTTCTTTGTTTTTCAGTGCTGAATAGTATTTCATTATGTAGAAGTATGAAATTTTGTTTATTCATTCTTCAGTTGAGGGACATCTAGGTTGTTTCCAGTTTCTGGCTATTGAAAATAAAGCTGCTATGAACATAGTTGAGCAAATGTCTTTGTGGAATGATGGAGCATCTTTTGGTATATGCCCAGGAGTGGTATAGTTGAGTCTTGAAGTAGAACTACACCCAGTTTTCTGAGAAACTGTCAAATTGACTTCCAAAATAGTTGTACAAGTTTGAGCTCACACCAGCAATGGAAAAGTGTTCCCCTTGCTACACATTCTTGACAGCATGTGCTATCTCTTGAATTTTGATCTTAACCATTCTGATGGGTGTAAGATGGAAGCTCAGAGTTATTTGAATTTGCATTTACCTGATGAATAAGGACTTTCAACATTTCTTTAAGTGCTTCTTGCCCCATTGAGATTCCTCTGTTGAAAATTCTTTGTTTATTTTTGTGCTCCATGTTTTAATTGCCTTATATGGGTTGTTGGAATTTCATATCTTGAGTTCTTTATAAATTTTGGATGTTAGCCCTCTGTCAGATGTAAGATTGGAGAAGATCCTTTCCCAATATGTATGCTACCTTATTGACTTATTGTCTTATTGACAGTGTCCTTTGCTTTACAGAAGCTTCAGTTTTATCAGGTCCCATTTATCAATTGTTGATCTTAGTGCCTGAGCCACTGATGTTCTGTTCAGTTAATAGTTTCCTATGAGTTCAAGGTTTTTTCCCACTTTCTCTTTTATGAGATTTAATGTATCTGGTTTTATGTTGATGTCCTTAGTCCACTTGTACTTTAGTTTTACACAGGGTGATAAATATGGATCTATTTTTATACTTCTAAATGTAGACATCCAGTTAAACCAACACCATTTGTTGAAGATGCTTTCTTTTCTTCCATTTTATGGTTTGGCTTCTTTATCAAAAACTAAGTGTTCATCAGTGTGTTTGTTTACTTTTGGGTCTTCTATTTGATTCCATGGATCAATATGTCTATATCTGTACCAAACAATGCAGTTTTTATAACTATTGCTCTTTGGTAGAGCTTGTGGTCAGGTATGATAGTTCTTCCTGAAGTTCCTTACTGTTCAGGCTAGTTTTTGTGGTCTTGAGGTTTTTTCCCCACATGAAGGTGATAATTGCTCTTTCAAAGTCTATAAATAATTGTGTTGGAATTTTGGTGGTGATTGTATTGTATCTATAGATTGGTTTTGGTAAGATGGACATTTTCACTATGTTAATCCTACCTCTCCATGAGCGAAGAATTATCCATCTTCTGATATCTTCTTCAATTTGTTTCTTTAGGGACTTCAAGTTCTTGTCATACAGATTTTTCTCTTGCTCGGTTAGAGTTGCATTAAGATATTTTATATTATTAGTGGCTATTGTAAAGGATGTTGTTCCCTAATTTCTTTCTCAGGAAGTTTTTTCACTTTTATAAAGGAGGGCTATTAATTTCTTTGAATTAATTTTGTATCCAGTCACTTTGCTGAAAGTTTTTCTCAGCTGTAGGAGTTGTCTGGTAGAATTTTTGGAGACACTTATGTATATTGTCATATTATCCTCAAAGAGAGACACTTTGACTTCTTCCTTTCCATTTTGTTTTCCCTGATCTCCTTTAGTTGTCTTATGCTTTGTCTAGAACTTCATGTACTATCTTGAATAGATAGGGAGAGAGTGGGCAGCCTTGTCTTTTCCAGGATTTTAGTAGAAATGGTTTACATTTCTCTTCATTTAGTTTGATGTTGGATATTGGCTTGCTGTATATTGCTTTGATTATGTTTACATATGTGTCCTGAATCCCTGACTTCTCTAATACTTTAAACATGAATGGGTACTGGATTTTGTAAAGGTTTTTTTAGCATATAATGAGATGATCATGGTTTTTTTTTTTTTTTCATTCATTTTGTTCATGTGTTGGATTACATTGATGGATTTTCATATATTGAACCATCCCTATATTCCTGGGATGAAGCTTACTTGATCATGATGGATCATGTTTTTGTTATGTCCCTTGATTCTGTTTGTATTTTATTGAATATTTTTGCATCAATGTGTATAAGAAAAATCTGTCTGAAGTAATTTCTTTGTTGAGCCCTCATGTGGTTTAGGTATCAGGGTAATTATGACTTCATAGACTATATTTGACAGTGTTCCTTCTGTTTCTATTTTGTGGAATAGTTTGAGGAATATTGATATTAGCTCTAGTTTGAAATTCTGGTAAAATTCTACCCTAAAACCATCTGTCATTGGACATTTTATGGTTGGAAGACTTTTATTGACTGCTTCTATATCTTTAGGGGATATAGTATTGTTTAAATAGTTCATCTCATCTTGATTTAACTTTGGTAAGTGGTATCTGTGTAGAAAATCATTCCTTTCATTAAGATTTTCCAATTTTCTGGAGTACGGGCTATAAAATTAGACCTAATGATTCTTTGAATTTTCTCAGTATCTGTTATTATGTCACCATTTTCATTTCTGATTCTGTTTATTTGGATACTGTCTCTTTGCCTTTTTGTTAGTTTAACTTTGGGCTTATCTATCTTACTGATTTTCTCAAAGAACCATCTTTTGGTTTTGTTAATTTTTTTTATTGTTTTCTTGGTTTCTAACTGATTGATTTCAGCCCTGATTTTGATCATTTCCTGCCTTCTACTCTGCTTTGATGTGCTTGTTTTTCTAGAGTTTTCAGGTGTATTTTTAAATTACCTGTGTGAGAACTTCCAAATTTATTTATGGAGCCACTTAGTTCTATGAACTTTCCCCTTAGTACTGCTTTCCTTGTGTCCCACAAATTTTGTTATGTTGTATGATCATTTTCACTGAATTCTAGAAAGTCATTAATTTCTTTTCTTATTTCTTCCCTTACTCAGATATCATTATGTCGATGTTCAATTTACACAAGTGTGCAGTACTTCTGGTGTTTCTGCTGTTGTTTAAGTCAGGCTTTAGTTCATATATAATAATCTCATTGTTACTTTTGAGGAAAGACAAAATTGTTCACCAGAACTATAGAATTAACACCAAAGTTTATACTCTGATATTCATTTGTCTGCTAGTCTGCTACACACACACACACACACACACACAGAGAGAGAGAGAAAGAGAGAGGGAAAGACAGAGACAGAGACAGAGGAGAGACAGAGGTAGAGAGAATGAAAGGGAAGCAAGGATATAGGGATATTGGATGTCACTGGGAGAGAGATATGGCGCGCGCACACACACACATAAAGAGAGGGAAAGAGTAAGAGAAGGGAAAGGAAGGAAAGAAGAAGGAATGTTGGGCTGGAGATAATCAGACATTAAAAAACACCCTGCACAACACACACACACACACACACACACACACACACACACGATAAAAAGATTAATAGACTCAACATATGCTTTGTGTTCTATCAAAAAGAGTTCAATATTTCTCCTATGCATTTTAACTAGTTTAATAAAAACATTGAATAGCCATTTTCTCAATTGGAAATATCATCTTCTGGAGAGAAGAGGGGACTCCTAAGATGCTGGAAGCTCAGTTCATTGAGGAAGCTCATGAATTAAGACACTCTTCAATTGAGCTGCCTCCTTGATGTACAGGAATCAGTGGTGTAATTTTTGTGTCACTGCCTAGGCTAGGGTGTACTTTCATAGTGATGCAGTGCCAAAGTGTCACATAAGCTCCTGTAAGTTACTTCTCACCCATGCTACTGCAAGTAACCCTAACAATCTCACTGGCTCAGCAAGCTATCCTGGAGTGACATCTGTTCTTCTATTGTCAGTGCCTTATTGCATGATTGGATGCTTAGTTCCTACCACCCTCAGGAAATGTGATGCTGTACATGTACAAATAAAATTACAACAAGCAAAGTAGATGCAGATTTGCTTATGTTTTTGTCAAGTTTATTTTACATAATATATATGTAATCTATATTTCTTTGGAGGACATTTATTCTTCACCATTTAAGAGACATAGTCAAAATATTCATCAAACAGTTCAGTTCTATTTTAGCAATCCACCACTGAGACCTGAATATAGCTGTCCATAATCCAGAGGGACTCACCTATCGTTTATAAAGTGCATGCCATATCAATATTTGTTTGGTTACTGATAAACAATGGAGAAGGGAAAACACATGTGACTTACATTTCAGTTATGCCTTTTTCAAGTCCAGTTTACTCTCTTTTGTGTTGTCTGTGTTTTCTATGTCTGAGAAGAGAACCATAGAATCAACCTGTACTTTGTGTTCTATCAAAGGTAGTTCCATATTCTTTGTACTTTCAATTGGTTACAATACAATAAATCAGAGTACAATACAATATAATACAATACAGCACAGTGCTGTAAAATAAAATATAGTACAATACCATGCAGTACACAATCTTCTTGAATTGCCCTTGAGCGATACTTTTAATCTTTGGGCTATTATTTTCATCTATAATGCCATTTTCCGTCCTTCTGTGATGCTTCTAGTTAATTAATAACTTGATCTTCTTTAGAATAACCTATTAGATATAGCTGTGTGAGGGTTTCTAAAGAGGCTAAATTGATGAAGAAAGATCTGCCCTCAAAATGGGTTGCACCGTCTAATGGGTGGTCAATACCCTAGAGGTACAGGCAAAAGGATTGCCACCGTTCAAGACCTTGGTTTACTTCTTGATCTCTATTAGCTGGGGCTACATAGTGAGACCCTGTCTTGGACAAATGAATCAATCAATCAAACACCAATACTGTATATATGAGAAAAGTGACAAAAGGAATAGAAAGATAATATTTTTCATCATGTAGATTTTTGTGTACTGAACCTCAGGAGAATTTTTTGGAAATAGAAAAACAAAAGTTCTACTCAATTAAATGAACATCACAATGCTACAAGAAAAATGAAAGCCATTTTCTATTAATTCTAGAGTCAAAATGAATATGCTTGCATCACATTCCTAGTCCATTATCATAAAATAAGTTTATTCCAGGTGCATCAAGAATTTAGGTTCAAATGATCAATTCTGTTGTAAGATTGTAAGATTATAAAGTTTGGGCTAATAATACACACAGTAAGTTGGCACTGCTTTCCTGTCCCCTGAAGTAAGAACATTGAAACCAGGAGAAAGAGAAAAGAATGATTACAGGTGAAGTTCTTAGACTATAGCCTTATGACATTTTGATTTGTGACTTACCTTGCAAGCTAAAATTAGCATTGTTTTCCTTGTAACAGCAGAGTTCAGCTGTATCCAATGACTACTGGAATGCTTTTAAGGTAAATCATTTATGAGTCATGCCATATTTGTAAATGGCTGTTTGCCTGTGCCTCAGTAACTACAGCTAGAGCTCTGGAAAATTCTCCAGAGTTTGACGCTTATTCCCTTAACACAAAAATCCTGAAAATAGCTTATCCTGATAAAACTCCCCCTTTCTCTTTCTGAGAAATATCAATATAGGACAAGCAAGAGTGCTATGTTTGTAAAAGTATTTACCTTATGTCCCTCTATGAGTATGGGATTCTGTGATTCTCTGATTACATGCTATACTATGATAGGATATCTATCAAGTCATCAGCCGGTCAGCCCTCAAGTTCCTTCTCTCAAAGCACATTGATGGTTATTGGGGCCGATTATAAGCTTGCAAGACCCAAAAAATCTCAATGTCTCTGTACTCGTATTTTAACATATCACCTCTTCTTAATTCCTGTCTTCAACTATTATGTTAAAACACACTTTATTTAATGAACTGAAATTCTACCAAGTGCTTAAAATCACAGTTTGATTAAAATATGTTATTTTTCTTTAAAAATAATTAGTAGCATTGAGGAAGGTTAGAGAGATTGCTCAGTCATCAAAACTGCTTAATGATCTTATAGATGATCTGGGTTGCTCAAAAATATATACTCATAACTGCCTGAAACTCTAGCTCCAGAGATTTGATTCTTTAATAAACTGCTGTAGTACAAACATACACATATACACATACACATAAAATAATAAAGAAAATAGTTTTAAAAGACTTTTTATTTTTCGAGAATCTCATAAGCCACATGCAGTTATTCTTATATATGTATATATAAAATATATGCCCAGGCACAAACACATGCATATAACAATAATAAAGTATTTAAAAAATAGTATTTGTATTGTTTGAGAATCTCATAAGTGAACTCAATGTATTTTGATCAACCTTACCCCATTTTCTCTTCAGTTCTCCCCATTCCTTCTATCAACCACTTAAAGCTCCTCATTTCACACGCTATACTTTTTAATCTGTTAAAAATACTCTGCTTAGTATTGATTTTATGTACATGGGTGTGGGGCCATCTGTGGGAGCACGGGTAGCTTTTTATGGCCCATATCCCTGAACTAAACTAACTCTTCCTCCCTTAGTAGCCATCAATTGCCAATAGCTCCTCAGCTGGGTGTAGTACTTTATGAGCCCCTCCCCATCCAAGCTCTTATTTTGGTTGATTTGATCTTGTGCATGCAGTTGCAACCTAAACATAATTTTTAAAAAATTAACCATGGAAAAGACATTACAGAAAAAATGTCCAATTTTTTATTATGAATTAAAATTTCATTGAATTATTTCTTTGAATTCTACGTGTTTACTAAAACATAAAATTACAAAACATTTTTATTCAAGAACTATGAAGCATGATTTTCATGCTATGGTGTTTGTTTGTTTTGACACAAGTTCTTATATGGCCCATGCTCTGTGTGAACTCCATATGTATCTGATGCTGGCATAGAATTCCTGTTCTTCTAACATCCGTGTACAAAATGCTTGTACAACAATACCCAGCCAGTGATGTTACCTTCTGACCTACTATATGAAAGAAGAATGAATTTATGACATTCTGAGCATCAAAGAGATGTTGGAAACCACAAGCAAAGAGGCAAAACAGCACAAATCTTACAATGGGTGTGTAATGTTAAAACTAAAGTTAGGTGTGTACATATTATTGGTTTCCATGCTAGAAATAATACTCTACACATGCACACAAACACTGGATGGGAGAAGAGAGAAATAGAGTTATGGAAAGATAGAGAGATGATAGATAGATAGATAGATAGATAGATAGATAGATAGAAAAATAAATAGATTAGATAATTTCTAAGTATAATCACTCTGAGTTGTAATGACAAAAGATTGTAACAAGATATTAAATATCAAAGAAAATGAATACATAAGATATTTTCTAGTATATTATTAAAACAAAATACCTAAAAGTCATTAAAAGGAATATATGCTTTGCACATAGTTCTATGAAACCATTTATGAAATGTATTAAGGACAGAAATAAAACAATTGAATATATCCCCTCCATGAATATGGAGAACACACATATGTGCATGTATAGAAGTAGTTTATATAAGCCATTCTACATAGGGAAACCTTTCTCTAAAAAGACACTAATGAACTAGAGTCTCAGAGGAAGAACTCTAGTTCTTAAAGGTGGTTGGAGACACAAATAAAGACACAGTTTAGTGTGTTAAGTTAATTATCACATTTTCTTTCATAATAACAAATGATTTATGAAAAATGATTTAAAGACATTTAGTATGTCTTGTACAATGTGGGACCTAATACTGAGTTCATGTCATTAGACTTGGCAGTACGTGTTTTTCCTGATGAGATAACTTTAAAAATAGGTTATTTAATATCCAGTATACTAAATTTTTAACTCCTAGACTTTATACATCCCATGCTTATTGATGTGTAATGTATAGAAATATATTTTTAATGTACAGTTTAATAATATTAAACAGAATTGTGTAACTACTACTGGAATGAAGGCTAAAATCTATTTATCCCACTTCACTAGTATTTTAAGAAAATCTTTTTTCTCCTAGATGCATTCATCAGAAAAGGATAAGGCAAGAATAACTATTAATTAGACATCATCAAACACTGAGTGGATGTGAATACCCACATTTGTTTCTTTGTTACAGTATAGGAATACTTAGCAAGTTTTGAATGTTCTAGGTCATACTTTGCATTAGAACTGAATGGAGGCAAGTAAGCTAGTGGAAGGATGTATAACATTAACAATACAGAACAAGTCTTAGATGTTGCCTCCCAATTTATCAATGTTTCTATGAATTTTCACCTTACTTCAAGAGAATTAAATTTCTAATAATGAAAGTAACCCACTCGCAGAAGGTGCAATGACTGCTAATTAAATTTCAAATACTTTAGTTAAAATTTCAATATATACTTCAGTTTTCCATAGATACCTTTGTCCTTTGTTCAGTCACATTATTAGGCCCAGTGTGCATAAATACATAAATAGTTTTGTAATTACTATACAGTGTCGTTTCCTTCCCTTTCTACATCTCTCTCTTTGACTCTCTGTCTCTTTGTGCCCCTCTCTCTCTCACACACACACACACAGAGGAATCTTCATGTTCCTTCCTTACATATCTATTAAGAACTTAATTGGAGTTTTTTGAGAAATATATCATTTTTTTAAATTTTCTCCTGTACAGGTAAAATGTCTGCAAGTCTGGAATGATAATTTTCTCTGTCTTGGCAATTTTTATACAATATTTATGAACTCTAATACACAGCCATTATTTCTTCATTTTAATTTTTGCCCTAGACAAATGGACTTTTTTTTCTTCCTTTCCTTAAGCAACTTGAAAGAAAAAACAAAAAAAAACAAACAAAAAAAATAAACAAACCCAGCCTGCCAATAAGGGAATAAAAGGCTTCTATTATCTCAAAGAAATTGCTCTATGATATCTATGCTTAATAGATTTGAGTCTTCATCCTTCTACGTATAATTCCATGCTTCACTGGACCTACTAATTTTCTTGTGTCAGCCTTGAGAATTATACTTAGACCACTCCTCTTCATCTGTCAGAATCTAATAAACATTCACCAAAGGCATTTTATTCTTCTAGGAGGGGTGTAGTAAGAGGATACTGATTTTTTTATCATTTTATGTGAGAAGTCTATTTAAGCCATTCCTGGTATATTCAGGACCATCGGACTGTCACTTTCATTTCTGATTCAGTACTGTGAGTAATATTCAACCACACATTTATCTTAAGTTAATTAGCTTTGGTATCCTGGCAATTTTTCATAAAAGAAACTTGTGCTGGCTAGCTTTAGGTCTACTTGACACAAGCTGAAATCATCTAAAAGGAAGAAAGATCAATTAAGAAAGATGGCTCACCAGTTAAGAGAACTGGCTACTGGCTACTCTTCCCCAGGACCCAGGGTCAATTCCTAGAATCTACATGGTAGTTCACAATTATCTCTAACTCTAGTTCCAGGACTTCTGACTCTACCACACAGATATGCATGCAAGAAACATACACACACACACACACACACACACACACACACACACCCCACAAATCATATATATTGAAAGAAAGCAGAAACTGCTTCCACAAGATCAGCCCGTAGTACATTTTCTTAATTGAAGATTGATTGGGTAGAGTCCAAATCTGAGATAGAGGCCCTGGTTTCTGTAATGAGCAAGCCATAGGAGCAAGCTAGTAAGCAGCACTTCTCCATGCATCTGCATCAGCTTCTGCCTCCAGATGCCTGTTCTGTTTGTGTTCCTGCTCAGACTTTCCTCAGTGATGAATTGTTACCTTGGAAGCATAAACAGACATAAATCTATTCCTCCCTGAGTTGCTTTAGTCATGGTATTTCACCATAGCAATAGTAACCCTAACTAGGACAAAACTATAGATATATAATTTAAAACTCCTGGTGGTGAGTTTTCACATGTTCTGAAGTATCAATGAAGTATCAGTGACTGGCAAACTTCCAGATCATAATGCCAAATCAAAGAAACAAAGAACTTGTGATAATCCTTTCTGCAATTCCGTTAAAGATTAGAAGATCCATTTGAATCCACATAGTCAGTTCTATCACCTTTCCATATAGACAAGGCTCTCAGCTACCTGCTCACAGAGTAGAACCAATTAACTGAGTCTCCTCAGTTTAAATTTCTTTCTTCTGTGCTATATTCCCTAGTTCAGCTAATAAATGATCAAAAGGAGGTATTTAGGATACAATGGAAGTGGCTTTTACTTATTTCAAAGGACAACAAAATCCTTGTGGTTTAAAATAAAAATAATGCTGACAATCAGAGACCCGGTTAGATTTTATTCCTTCTGGAACAGCTAACAGATGCAACCATCTCCTTATGATCATTCCAGAAAGCTGCTGTTTTTGGTGGGTTTTTTGTTTTTTATTGTTGTTTTTTTTTTTTTCTCCCTATCTGGTCGAAGCAGGTCCTTTCATCCTTACATTTATATAAATCACATTCTCATCTGGCATGGTAGTCATTCCACCTTGATAATGGAATATGGCTTTTTTTGTGTGTGTGTGTTGGCTTTGTTTTTATGCCAAAAGACCTTCATGACAAATTGTTTGAGACAACTTGTACTACACATCAAAGCAAGGGGAAATTATTTCTTCCAAAGCACTAATGCTGTTGAGAAGGTCAAAGGGGTTGTTGATAAAATATAAATGTGGAATTACTTGACTGTGAATTGCTGAGCTTATTCAATACAATATTCTAGGAATATTCTAGGGATAAAGGAGATTAAAGCTTTCTACAGTTACTTACTAGGAAATAGCAGGTGATAATGGCTATGCCCTGACCACTAAAAGATTAAATGAACAAGGTGGAGTTTAGCTTCACTTCAATTCACAACCCTTTCTCTGATCCTCAGACAGGTGAGAAGTAGCAATCAGAATAAAGAGAAAGAGAGAGAGAGAGAGAGAGAGAGAGAGAGAGAGAGAGTAGAAGCACACATGTGCATGAAACCTTGTGATAGAAATGTTACAGAAAGAATGTTGATATTATGTTCTAAGCTTTGCTTTTGCAAAATACCTGGATTATCTTTAATAAAACACAGTGTTTTCCTTGGAGACATATATCCACATAGTCACAGAAATGAAGAAAGGAAAACAATGTAATTTTGATGTCCATGATATGCCAGGCATTTCTAAAGGCAATATTTGCCCAGCCTTATTTAAATTACATAGAAACCTGCAGGAGAATGTATCTCAGAGAAGTAAAACAAGAACAGAGATAGAATATAACCCCAAGCATTTCTTACTTGTATGTATAAATTAGTGTGTTATTTGTATTTTCAGGGCAGGGGGAGAACTACTGATAAAAAACTATTGGACAGAAATACTAGTCTAGAGTATAGAATGCGGCAGCCATAATTGCTGCCTTCTCTTCCTCAACTCCCTTTTCAGCTTCATCATCATCATCATCATCATCATCATCATCATCATCCCCATTTATTGGAATGTTAAGCAATGCCAAGTATTGCATTTTCAAAGACATTTAAGCATTATTTTTTAGAGGTATATTTTATTTTCCTGACCTCTGTTGATAACTTGCTATCACATCTCTGAAAACTTGATGTCAGATGTGAATGGTGGAAGAGCTGAGTGGCAGCCAGGTTGATGATGGCTCTGAGGACTACAAGCTGAAAATGCTGGCACTCCTTGGGGAAAGTCCTGATAACTGACCTCCAGAATGAGTTCCCCTCATCCAAGTCTCCAAAGAGATAAGCTCATGTGGACGGATTTCCATCCACTTCCCTTACTTCACCTAGAGTCCTTCCTGTGTCTGAGGCTTACTTCAGCCACATGGGCTGGGATGATGGAATGTTGCCTTTAGGCATAACATGATCCCTCTGGATGGTGTCCTTTCCATTGGATGTCTGTGCTCTACTTTCTCAGATAACTGAAGCTGCTTACCCTTAGCATCTTGGTAAAGATAGACCATTTATGGGGTGAGTCCCCTCCAAGTAAGTTAAGTTGTCGTGTCTTAAGAATCTTGCTGCTCAAAACTGAGTCAGGTCTCTGCTCTTAGAGGAGTGTAGCTAGTCTTCTGGTATTTTATGGGTTTCTTTCCCTATTACCCTTCTCTAACCCTATTCCACCCTCCCAATCTAACCATCCCCCCCCAACAGTAGGAAGGAGGGAAAGAAGGCTAGAGAAGAAAGGGCACATTGATATCGATATCGATACTTCCTGCTGTTTAGGGACATGAAGTTTCTTGGGGCAAGTCTGATCTTCACAGTCAGGTTATCTACTTTCTTCTCATCACTTTGCATATGACCACTTGACAAACTGCAACAAACCTCAACCACAGCAAGCAGCAACAGCAGCAGCAGGAGGAGTGCAACCACAAAAGCCACACAGCCTTCAGGCTCTAGCACTTGCATACCCTTTCAAGACTCTCCAGAATTCCAAATGTCATACACTTGTAGGAATTCTCTGCAGCTGGCAAAATTACACCCCTGCTAGAGCACCAGGCAAATCATAGTCACTGCTGTGGACAATCTAAAATAGACCCATATCCCACACCTGGGATTAAAACAAAAACACTACTATGACATTTCTGTGTTTTTAAAGACACCAAAATTCTCACTACAGAGGGGTGATGATTTATTGACACACACAGCCAGAACACTAGGGTTGGAGGTAACTTTCTGAAATCTATAATATCTATCATTAAGGCACAATCTGATCCCTGTGGCTACTTATCTATCTAGTTGGGGACTTGAGGACAGGGAAGGAAAAATGGTTGAGCTTGAATTCTCCTTTACAAGGCTAGGAAATAAAGGAATGGAGTTGCTGTCAAAAATGTTGTATTATGTTTCTTTTATATTAAGTATACTTTCTATGTGATGCTGTGGCTATTCTGAAGCAATTTCATTGTGAAAAGTCAACCTTTATAATTCTTGTTTGTGGTAATTTTAATCAATGAAGTGTTATTGAAAATAAATGAAATGATTGTGTAGGGTATTAGAAATGTTGGTATGTAAAAATAAATAATCACATACTCTTCTAGAAACTTATGCTATATTTAATATTAACAGAGTCTTGAATTTATAAAAATCCTTGCATTTAATATAATACTTGGACCATGGAGTATTTCTTTTCATTTTTTAAAACCTTTTGTTTATTTATTTATTTACACTCCAGATTTTATTCCCCTCCCAGCCCACCCTCTGACCCTCTGACTGTTGCACATCCCATGCTTCCTCCCTGGCCCATGTCTCCACAAGGATGTCCCCAACCCCACCTCCCATCACCCACCCACCCAACCAGACCTCTAAACTTCCTGGGGCCTCAAGTCTCTTGAGGGCTAGACGCATCTTCTCTAACTGAGTTCAGACCCAGCAGTCATTTGCTGCACATGTGTTGGAGGCCTCATATCAGCTGTTGTATGCTGCTTCATTGTTGGTCCAGTGTTTAAGAGATCTCAGGGTCCAGGTTAATTGAGTCTGCTGGTCCTCTTACGGGGTCACCCTCCTCCTCAGCTTCTTCCAACTTTTCTCTAATTCAATCACTGGAGTCCGTGGCTCCTGTCCATTTGGTTGGGTGCAAATATCTGCATCTAACTCTTCAAGCTGTTTATTGGGTCTTTCAGAGGGCAGTCATGATAGGTTCCTTTTTGTTTGCCTCAGTAACAGTGTTAGGTCTTGGGACCTCCCCTTAAGCTGGATCCCACTTTGGGCCTGTTACTGGACCTTCCTTTCCTCAGGCTCCTCTCCATTTCCATCCCTGAAGTATTTCTTAATGAGATATTTGCATGGAGTATTTCTTAATGAGATATTTGCATGGAGTATTTCTTAATGAGATATTTGCAAACACACAGTGAACTAGCTAGGATATGCAGTGTGTGGAGAAATTTAAAAATAAGGTTAATAATAGTCATCTTGCTTCTGGTTTCCATCTGTGGCGGGAGACCTCCGCCTGGGCCACCAGGGTTCCATAGCCAAATAGCGCTGGGAGGAGGCTAGCATCCCAGGAGTATGGAAAAGCCCTTAAGAAGGGGTAAGAAGACTAACACTGCTCATTGGGACTTGCCTGGAATCCTTGGGACAAAAGGATTGAGGAACAACTGGGAGGAAGGAGCCTTCTGGTTTCCATCTGTGGTGGGAGACCTCTGCCTGGGCCACCAGGGCTCCATAGCCAAATAGAGCTGGGAGAAAGATAGCCTCCCAGGAGTGTGGGCAAGTCTGTCTGCTCAGAGCAACCCACCTGGAATCCCCAAACTCATCTCCATACTCAAATAGTGCCAGGAGAGAGCTGGTATCCTAGAAGGGCCGACACACCTTCAAGCACAGGCAAGACTATCACTTCTTTTCAAATTCACTGGACCAAGAGGGTCCCTTGCAGAGCCATGAGGACAAAAGAAACAAGGGACAACTGGGGACTAGATCCTTCTGGTTTCTGTCTGCACCCCAGAACTGACCCTGCACCACAGCTCTCCAAACCCAAATTCCTTTCAGAGAGAACTGGTCTTCAAGGAGTATTGACACCTAGGCTTGCAGGAAAGACAAGCCACAGTCAGAGCAAGTAAGACCAGATAACACCAGAGATAACCAGATGGCAAAAGGCAAGGGCAAGAACATAAGGAACAGAAACTAAGGCTACTTGGCATCATCAGAACCCAGCTCTCCCAACACAGCAAGACATGGATACCCCAATACACCAAAAAAGCAAGAATCAGACTTAAAATCACATATCATGAGGATGATAGAAGATTTTAAGAAGGAAATAAATAACTCCCTTAAAGAAAAACAAAAGAACACAGGTAAACAACTAGATGCCCTTAAAGAGGAAACACAAAAATCCGTTAAAGAATTACAGGAAAACACAATCAAACAGACAAAGGAAATGAACAAAATCATCCAGGAACTAAAAATAGAAATAGATACAATAAAAAAATCACAAAGGGAGACACCCCTGGAGTTAGTAAACCTAGGGAAGAAATCAGAAGTCATAGATGCTAGCATTACCAACAGAATACAAGAGATAGAAGAGAGAATCTCAGGTGCAGAAGATACCATAGAAAATATTGACACAACAGTCAAAGAAAACACAAAATGCAAAAAGCTTCTAACCCAAAACATCCAGGATATCCAGGATACAATGAGAAGACAGAACTTGAGGATAATAGGTACAGAGGAGAGTTAAGATTCCCAACTTATAGGACCAGTAAATATCTTCAACAAAATTATAGAAGAAAACTTCCCTAACCTAAAGAAAGAAATGAACATAAACATTCAAGAAGCCTACAGAACTGCAAATAGATTGGACCAGAAAAGAAATCCCTCCCATCACATTATAATCAAAACACCAAATACACAAAATAAGAAGAATATTAAAAGCAGTAAGGGAAAAGGAGCAAATAACATACAAAGGCAGACCTGTCAGAATTACACCAGACATCTCACCAGAGACTATGAAAGCTAGAAGATTCTGGGCAGATCTCATACAGACTCTAAGAGAATACAAATGCCAGCCCAGGCTGCTACAGCCAGCAAAACTCTCAATAATCATAGACGGTGAAAACAAAATATTCTATGACAAATCCCAATTTGTACAGCATGTTTCCATAAACCCAGCCCTACAAAGAATAATAGATGGGAAACGCTAACTCAAGGAGGGAAACTACATCCTAGAAAAAGCAAGAAAGTAATCTTTCAACAAACTCAAAAGAAGATAGCCACATAAACATAAAAACATTGAAAATAATGGGAAGCAACAATCACTATTCCTTAATATCTCTTAACATCAATGGACTCAATTCCCCAATAAAAAGACATACACTGACAGACTGGATCCCTAAATAGGACCCAGCATTTTGCTGCAGCCATGAAACACACCTCTGTGTTAAAGACAAACACTACCTCAAAGTAAAGGGCAGGAAAACAATTTTCCAGGCCAATGGCCCCAAGAGACAGGCTGGAGTAGCCATTCTAATATCAGATAAAATTGACTTTCAACCAAAAGTCATTAAAAAAAAAAAAAAAAGATAAGGAAGAGCACTTCATACTCATCAAAGGAAAAATCTACCAAGAAGAAATCTCAATTCTGAACATCTATGCTCTGAATGCAAGGGCACCCACATTCATAAAAGAAACTTTAACAAAGCTCAAAGCACACATTGCACCTCACACAATAATAGTGGGAGACTTTTATCATCAACGGGCAGATCTTAGAAACACAAACTAACCAGAGACACCATGAAACTAACAGATGTTATGAACCCAATGGATTTAACAGATTTCTATAGAACATTTCATCTTAAATCAAAAGAATATACCTTCTTCTCAGCACCTTCTCCAAAATTGATCATATAATTGGTCACAAAACAAACCTCAACAGATATAAGGAGATTGAAATAATCCCATGCCTCTTATCAGATCACTATGGAATAAGACTGGTCTTCAATGGCAACAACAACAGAAAGCCCACATACACATGGAAGCTGAACAATGCTCTACTCAGTGATAACTTGGTCAAGGAAGATATAAAGAAAGAAATTAAAGACTTCCTAGAATTTACTGAAAATGAAAGTACAACATACCCAAAACTATGGGACACAATGAAAAGCAGTGTTAAGAGGAAAACTCATAGCTCTGAATGCTTCCAAAAAGAAACTGGAGAAAGCATATACTAGCAGCTTAACAGCACACCTGAAAGCTCTAGAACAAAAAGAAGCTAATAGACCCAAGAGGAGTAAACAGCAAGAAATAATCAAATTAAAGGCTGAAATCAACCAAGTAGAAACTAAAAGAACTATACAAAGAATCAACAAAACCAGGAACTGGTTCTTGGAGAAAATCAACATAAACCCTTAGCCAGACTAACCAGAGGTCACAGAAAAAGTATCCAAATTAACAAAATTAGAAATGAAAAGGGAGATATAACAACAGATTCTGAGGAAATTCACAAAATCATCAGATCCTACTACAAAAGCCTATATGCAACAAAATTGGAAAATCTGGATGAAATGGACAAGTTTCTAGACAGATACCAAATACCAAAATTAAGTCAGGATCAGATAAACCATCATAACAGTCCCATAACCCCTAAAGAAATAGAAGCAGTTATTAAAAGTCTCTCAATCAAAAAAAAGCCCATGATCATATGGGTTCAGTGCAGAATTCTATCAGACCTTAAAAGAAGACTTAATACCAATATTCTTCAATCTATTCCACAAAATAGAAACAGAAGGAACACTACCCAATTCATTCTATGAGGCCACAGTAAGACTGATACTAAAACCTCACAAAGACCCAACAATAAAAGAAAACTTCAGACCAATTTCCCTTACGAATATCGATGCAAAAATAATAAAATTCTTACAAATTGAATCCAAGAATACATCAAAACAATCACTCACCATCATCAAGTAAGCTTCATCACAAGCATATAGGGATGGTTCAATACCTGGAAATCCATCAGTGTAATCCATTACATAAACAAACTCAAAGAGAAAAACCACATGGTCATTTCGTTAGATGCTGAAAAAGCATTTGACAAAATTCAACATCCCTTCATGATAAAAGTCTTGGAAAGATCAGGAATTCAAGGACCATACCTAAACATAGTAAAAGCATTATACAGCAAACCAGTGGCCAACATCAAACTAAATGGAGAGAAACTTGAAGTAATCCCACTAAACTCAGGGACTAGGCAAGGCTGCCCTGTCTCTCCCTATCTATTCAGTATAGTACTTGAAGTTCAAGCTAGAGCAATTAGACAACAAAAGGAGGTCAAAGGGATAAAAATTGGACAGGAAGAAATCAAAATATCACTACTTGCAGATGATATGATGGTATACTTAAGTGACCTGAAAAACTACACCAGAGATGTGCTACAGCTGATAAACACCTTCAGCAAAGTGGCCGGATACAACATTAATTCAAGCAAATCAGTAACTTTCTATACTCAAAGGATAAATAGGCTGAGAAAGAAATTAAGGAAATGACAACCTTCACAATTGTCACAAGCAATATAAAGGTGTGACTCTAACCAAACAAGTGAAAGATCTGTATGACAAGAACTTCAAGTCTCTGAAGAAAGAAATCAAAGAAGATCTCAGAAGATGGAAAGATCTTCCATGCTCATGGATCGGTAGGATTAATATAGTTTAAATGACCATCATGCCAAAAGCAATCTACAGATTCAATGCAATCTCCATAAAATTTCCAACTCAGTTCTTCATAGACTTAGAAAGAACAATTCTCAAATTCATATGGAATAACAAAAAACCCAAGATAGCAAAAACTATTCTCAACAATAAAAGGGCTTCTGGGGGAATTAGCCTCCTTGACCTCAAGGTGTACTACAGAGCAGTAGTGATAAAAACTGCATGGTATTGGTACAGTGACAGGCAGGTAGATCAATGGAATAGAATCGGAGACCCAGAAATGAACCCACACAATTACAGTCACTTGATCTTTGACAAAGGAGCTAAAACCATCCAGTGGAAAAAAAGACAGCATTTTCAACAAATGTTGCTGGTTCAACTGCCTGTCTACTTGTAGAAGACTTTGAATTGATCCATTCCTATCTCCCTGTAGATAGCTGAAGTCCAAGTGGATCAAGGACCTACAAATAAAACCAGATACACTGACTCTAATAGAAGAGAAAGTGGGGGAAAGTCTGGAACACATGGGCACCGGGGAAAAGTTTCTGAACAGAACACCAATGGCTTATGCTCTACGATCATGAATCGAAAAATGGGATCTCATGAAATTACAAAGCTTCTGTAAGGCAAAGGACACTGTCAATAGGACAAAACGGCAACCTACAGATTGGGAAAATATCTTTACAAATCCTTTGTCTGATAGAGGGCTAACATTCAATATATACAAAGAACTCAAGAAGTTAGAATCCAAAGATCCAAATAACCCTATCAAAAAATGGGGAAGAGAGCTAAACAGAATTCTCAACTGAGGAAACTTGAATGGCTGAGAAGCACCTAAAGAAATGTTCAACATCCATACCTATCAGGGAAATACATATCAAAACAACCCTGAGATTCCACCTCATATCAGTCAGAATGGCTAAGATCAAAAACTCAGGTGATAGCAGATGTCAGGGAGGATATGGAGAAAGAGGAACACTCCTCCATTGCTGGTGGGAATGCAAGCTGATACAACTACTTTGGAAGTCAGTTTAGTGAACCCTCAGAAAAATGAACATAATACTACCTGAGGACCCAGCTATTCTACTCCTGGGCATATACCCAGAAGATGCTCCAACATGTAATAAAGACATATGCTCCACTATCTTCATAGCAGCCATATTTATAATAGCCAGAAGCTGGAAACAACCCAGATGTCCCTCAACAGAGGAATGGATACAGAAAATGTTGTACATTTACACAATGGCATACTACTCAGCTATTAAAAACAATGACTTCATGAAATTCTTAGGCAAATGGATGGAACTTGAAAATATCATCCTGAGCAAGGTAATTCAGTCACAAAAAGATGAACATGGTTTATACTCACTGATAAGTGTTATTAATCCAAAAGTTCAGAATACCCAGGAGTCACTTCACAGCAACCATTGGGCTGAGCTTGAGTTCCCATATGGAGGAGTTGGAGAAGGGACTGAAGGAGCTGAGGGAGTTGGCAGCCCCATGGAGGAAGCAACAGTGTCCGCTGGCCTGACCTCCTGATGCTCCCGGAGACTGGATCACCAACCAAAGAAAACACATTGAGGGACCCATGGTGCTGGCCACATATGTGGCAGAGGAGGGTCTTTTTAGCTATCAGGGGGAGGAGAGGCCCTTGGGCTGGAGGGTGTTAGATGCCCCAGTATAGGAGAATGCCAAAGAGGGAAGACAAGAGTGGGTGAGTGTGGTTTGGGGGAATACCCCCATAGTGGCAGGGGGAGGGGAGAGGAAATAGAGAGGTTCCAAAGGGGAGATTTGGAAAGGGGGAAACATTTGAAATGTAAATAAAGTATCAAAAAATAAGTAAATAAAAAATTATCATGGAAAAAAAAGAGTAAGATTAAATTTAAAAGTAAAAAAAAAACAATAATCATCTCATATCTGATAATAGGAGACTTTGGATAATATTAGCCATCATATTAAAAGGAGAAAAGAAATCTCTAAGCCTTTTAGGAATATACGTTTGTAAGTTTTTAACCAGAGAATAGAAGTTATTAATTGTAGAGTTATTAGAGGTGGATCACAAGAGAAGAAGAAAAAGTTTCACAAAAACTGGGCTTGTTTGCTAGCCCCTGAAGCCTGCCTACATACATCAAATGAGACTAAAGTATTTAAACTATCAAAAACCTATAAATATATTAAATTTATTGTTCTGAAGTGAGTCTTAGGTGATAGATACTGTGTTCTTTAAAGTTAGTCTGATGATTCTAATGGCTGTACAGGGATGCTATCCATCAACATTGTCTTTCAACTTGTCACTTCATCTCATCATCTTTGAAAGAGCACTAAAACCTCTTAATTTATATTTCATTAAGTCTGTACTGGTCACTAGGATTTAGCATTTGTAAATCTTTTGCGGCATCACTACTGCTACTGCTGCTGCTGTGGACCTGAGAACCACATTATTAAGAACTGGCTAAAGAAACAAAGCTGTCCTGGTAAGCAGGATTCATTTATTGACTGAGTATCTACATTCATAAGTGACTGAGTGCAGCAAATAGATATGGTGCTGTGCTAACTAAGAGTTCATAGATAAGTAATTATAAAGATCCTGCCATTAAGGTTCATGCAGCCCAAACATGGATTCCAGTACCAATTTTATGTCATAAGTACAACACTGAGTAGGAAGATGGTTTACTAGAGGAAATGTGCAAGTAGGAGAATCTCAGGTTGAAACTTCAGAACCCAGTTCTGGACACGATAATACACACGTGTGATCCTAGCCCTCCTACAGTGAGATGGGAAGTAGGAACAGAAGAATCACTGGTTGCTAGTGGCCACACTACCTTGGCATTTGCCAAGCCAATAATAAAATTTCTGTTTCAGACAAGATGAATAACAATGACAAACAGCAAGGTTTGTCCTCTGATATCCATGTGCACTGTGGCAAATATGCACTTGCACACACACACGGGGGGGGGAGAGAGAAAGAGAGATAGAGAGAGAAGAGAGAAGAAGAAGAAGAGGAGGAGGAGGAAGGGGAGGAAGTGGAGGAATAAGAAGAGGAAAGAGAAAGAAGAAAATCTATGTGACAATGGGACCATGTCTGCAATTGAGCACTGGGGAAAATGAAGGTAGAAAATTTTAATTCCCACTTTGAGCTCCTCTAGCTGCAAACCATACATGACTGTTCTTTGCAGTTGCATATTATGGCAAGGAGAAAAAAGGCACAGGTCCAAAAAAAAAAAAAAAAAAAAAGGTAATGAATGCTTCCAGATCAGAAAATACATGTTTGAATATACTAGAAGAATTCAGACCCAAGAAATTTCTGTACGTCTACCAAAGTGAACTCCACAATATGTTTGGGTGATTTTTGTTGCAGATTTGCTTGTGTCTTCTGAATTAAGGTCTCAAAGTCCAGTAAATTTTCCTTTATACATGGGGCCATGTGTATTTTCATAGGGTTTTGGCACATTTTGACCCATTGTGATTGCACAATAATCCTGATCTTCTCAACATTCACAAGTGAATGTCTTCTCTCTCTCCATAAAGACACAAGTTTAATAACTTACCTCACTAATAGACATTGTTTTTAAGTGTAGGAAGTAACAATAACTGTATATTCCCAAACACCTACAGAGAAAATCCATAATACTCCTACCTGAGAATGTAGTTCTTTGTTTTTTCTCCTTAAATTACCTCTGATATCATTTTTTTTTCATAGTAGAAGAGAGCCCAGCATATGGAATTTGTACAAAGTAGTATAAAATTTGGGAGAATAGGGTAAGTTTTCTTATTATAATCACATTTATTATAAAAAAAGACAAAATTATCTAATATATTTGACTATAATTTTATTAAAAGAAGTATGGATTCCATATAAAAATTGATAATTTTTCTCAATAGTATAATGGTATCATTGTCTATTACTCAAAAGATGTATCACTAATCAGAAATTAGGATAACTTGATTGGGAATCTCTGTTTACTGAAATAAACTATTATTTGTTTCTGGGGATGTTCCCTGTCAGAATATGATAACCTTGACTCATCTATAAATGGAATCCCTAAATTCAGACCTAACTTCCATCTTTCCCAGAAGAGTTATTTATATGGGTATATATAATTTATTTATATAGAAAGGAAAGGTGAATAAAATAGTATCCCTTTCAAAAGGAGGGTATTCACAAACGTGTATTTTTCATTTACAAAACGAAAAGGAAAGCAGACAAAATCTATCCTGAAACATCAAGAAGCTGAGAAAGTCTACATATGCAGAGAAAATAAGGGATTTAATCAATCATTTTGCTGTTTTATCCCCCAAGCATTGGTATTAATGAAAACTGTGGAGTGTTCTGAGAACTGAGTTAGCAATTGTGTCACTTTATCACCCTGATAAATGATTGGTCATGTATTTCACTGTCTTCCTTGAATTTAATTTGCAATGGCAGGTAAAATTCTCCCTTGTAAAGTAGACAGCTAGGGAAATCACTTTGGAAGAAGAGGAAAGTCCAAATTTCTTAGAGGTGTTAAGAAAAATGAATCTGGAGATCACGGTGAAATGTCTGAAAAATGGATACATTTTTAGTTCAAGTACACTGAAAATGCCAATGGGGTCTCTGATTATAAATCCACTTGTGTTCTTCATAGATGTTTCCAATTACTAAGACACAGTGTCCACAGAACCCCAGCACAACACTGTCTACTGGATGAGAGGATACTGCAGGCGTCTTATAGTTTCATTAGCCCAAAAGTTCAGAATACCCAAGATTCAATTCACAGACCATAGGAAGCCTAAGAAGAAGGAAGATCAAAATGTGGATGCTTAAGTACTTTTTAGAAGGGTGAACAAAATACTCACAGGAGTAAATATGGAGACAATGTGGAGCAGAAACTGAAGGAAAGGCCATCCAGAGATTGCCCAGATACAAATCCATCCCATATACAATCACCAAACCCAGACGTTATTGTGGATGCTGGGAAGTGCTTGCTGACAGAAGCCTGATATAACTGTCTCCTGAGAGGCTTTGCCTGAGCTTGACAAATACAGAGGCAGAATCTTGCAGCCAACCATTAGAATGAGCTTGGGGGGTGGGGGGTCCCTGATGGAGGAGTTGAAGAAGAGACTGAAGAAACTAAGGGAGTTTGCAGCCCAATTTAGGGAGCAACAGTGTCAATAGGCCAGAGGCTCTGGAGCACCAGGGGACTGGACCACCAACCAAAGAATACACATGAAGCGACCCATGGAGCTGGCCACATATGTGGCAGAGGATGGCCTTGCTGGATATCAGTGGGAGAAGAGGCCCTTGTTCGATGCCCCAGTGTAGGGGAATACCAGGGCAGGAGGACAGGAATGGGTGGGTGGGGGAGCACACTCATAGAGGCAGGGGAGGGAGGATGGGATAGGGGGATTCTGAAGGGGAGACCTAGAAAGGGGAAAACATTTGAAATGTAAATAAAGAAAATCAAAAAATAAATATTTTTTTTTAAAAAGAAAACAATCCTATTCCCTTTACAAGGCTGTTCACTTTTAAGCTGATATATGAAACAAAACACATGCATATAATTTATAGCACAACATGTGCTGTTTTCATGTGTGTATATATACTATACACTATGCAATAGTTTTTCTTCTTATTACAAGTTTGTGACATATTTTCTCTGTGCAGCCCAGGCTGGATTTGAACTTGAAGTCTGTCTCTGCCTCCACTTCAAGAGTGATGGTATTACAAATGAGTGCTAACATGTGCCATTTAGAATACTTAAATCAAATATTATTCCCATAATGAATTAAGTATGTGCACTTACTTTCATTTTTCTGACAACTGTGTTTTGTGAGTTTTGTTTTAGTTTGTTTTCCTGGAATATTATGTAAAAATGTATATAAACAATTTGCTACAGAAATGAGACATAGTAAGTTCTGAAATAACTGCCATCTCTGGAATTTTTGGTTGTACTATTCCATAACAAGGAACAGTATGAAATACAAAATATAATTTTTAGTTTGCTGCAATTTTAGAAAATGAGAAGTGTCTATATTTCAGTCAAGACAAATTATTCAGAAACACAGTGGTTCCAAAAGTTCTTTTCTATTATTTTTTTTTACTTATTTTTATTCTTTAACAGTTTCATATTTGAGTATAATGAAATGTATTCATTTGCCCAAGGGAGGTAGGGTTGTTTTCTTTAGTGGTGTAACTACTGATACATTGCTCAGGCTTCAGTCAACCAGTAACTCACATCCCATAGATGCTCATGTATCAAAGTTTCATTTTTATTTGGTACTAATATTAATAACAAAATTTGATTGTGGACATTCAAATTTAAAATATTATCTAATGAATACTTTTGTCACCCATAGGTGACAAGTTAAAGCCTTTAATATCAAAAATATTAAACGTGGATTCCCGGAGGATATTCTTTTGAAACTATCACTTTTACAAACCTAATTAATTTTCTAGATATGCCCTTTTAGTTGTATGTGGACTTTCTTCTAAAAGGATTACTAATCAAAGTTTCTTAGGTAACACACTGCTGAGGAAGGGGTAGAATCTGAGCAAATAGATAAATATTGACTACTTTTAATACCATAGGGAAAATCAGTGAGGTGTGTCAGGAGGTTGTTCCTAGTATGTGTTAGTCTCTGCTGTATTTCATCCAGTTTTTTACTGGACAACAATCAGTGGTAGAATAAATGATAGAAGCTTAAACTGAACTCCTAGGCAATGAAAACCTTACAGAATACAAATACCATAAATATATAATAATCATAGTAATTGTTGATTGACAGGTTGAATATCACAGTGATATTCGACAGGTTTCTGAAACTTTTATCTTCTGTCTGCCCTTTTAAAACATTGGTTAGTTTAGGGAAATGAAATCACACTTGGCAGATCAAAATGAAAGGCCAATATAATGCTGACAGAAAAATCACTGGTCTTTTCCAAGCAAAGGATAGGTGCATTGTTTTAAATTATAAAGAGCCATGATAATGATAGTTAACTTCTCATTCCATCTAACACAGTTCAGAAACAGTGACTCACACCAAATACCTAAACAGAAATCATTCATTGGTAAGGGTAGAGTCTACTATTTGCATAGCTTTTCTGCAGAACTAACTGAGTAACATAGACTTAACATTTTCTGGAAAACTCACCAAGAGTATACTTTGCCAAAAATTGTGGTTTATATGTATAATATTTCCCTTGTCAAAACATTTATTTTTATTATTAAAATGTATTTTAAATATATATGTGGAATATTCACACATGTAGACATATGTCTGTGTCTTCTATTGCTATCTGCATTTTTCTTTTGAGACAGGATCTTTCATTGAATCCTCAGCTTGCCATGTTTTGTCTAAGAAGGTAGTCAGCAAGCTCCACCAATTCTTCTGGCTCAGCTTCCATTCCACTGTGATGAGATTACTTGCACAGACATAGCTTATTATATGAGTTCTGGGGATCTATACTCAGGTTCTTATGCTTGCACAACAAGTTATATTTTTCACACACATTTTTCCAGTCCTTGTCAGAACATTTTGACAGAATCATATCAACATGATCTTCCACAATCAGTTACTTTTACCAGAAGTGAAAACACGACATTCCATTTTTGTCATATAGATTTTTAAAGGCAAATAAATGAATAATTAATTAATTTACCCACCACCACCAAACAACAAAAATGCATTCTCTTAAGTAGAGTGCATATTGTGAAGGGCAGGGCAGATGCTTAATTGGATGTTTGATTTCTCTTAGGAGTCAATGCAATGATAATTGAAGAAGAGCTATGATGTTCCTACTGAACTCAGAATTATTCTGCTGTGTCAAGGAATATTCCAAGCATAGCAGAATATATGTGTCATATAACACTCTCTGCAGATGTACGGACAAATAACTATCCACCCTAGACTTAAAGCAAGAACAGCACTGGAGTCCTACCTGGTGATCAGAAGAATTTGACTGTGGTTCCTTACAAGTGTGGAAAAAATTCAAGACAACTGCATCACCAAAGCCTTACTCATCATAGGCGACAGTTCACAAAAGCTAAAAATCCTGGAGTTTACAACATAACCTGAAGGCAGCTGAGCAGGTTGTTGAGTGTGACTTTCATGGAACTTAGCTAGTCTGAGCCTCCTCTAGGCAGCTCAGTGCCTCTGGGAATTTCTCTCTGCAACTGTTACTGGTTATACACACTTGCAGAGGAGAAACCTAATGATTCTAGTTAGTTTCAAGGGTTTTCTAAAAGTATTGAGTTATTTAGTACCTGAGTTCAATGAGTTTCCCTGCTGAATAGAATATTTTACCTCTTCTTAGAATGCCCTGTTGTTTCATCTCCCTCTTTTTAAACATTTGTGTCTTAAGGAGCTTCCTTTCAAGCCTGCCTGCTTTATATCAAAGGAAATTGCTACACAGCATCAATTTCTGAAGCAGGAGGAATATAGATAATTCACGGGTCTAGGAGAAAGCCTAGAACTTAGAAATGAATCAAGAAGCAGAAGAATCTCCTTATAGAAGTAGTACTGGAAAGATGTGGAGAACTGATTCTAAAATGAGGAATAGGGTCTATTTTAAAAGCAATGGACAACTATAGAACACTTCAGGTAGAAGAGCTCTGTTGAAAAGGTAGGAAATATTAGTGAGTTTGGAAAAGCTAATTAAGACATAATAAAATAAAGATGGTAGTAGAATGGATGGCAAAGGAATCAGAAAGAAAGAAATGTATTTGAGTAGTTGCCATGTATATGTCTTGGGTACTAGGGTATATGTAAATTAAGAAATCTTGGTGGATGAGTGTGATATAGCACAAGTGGCTCTGCATCTAGCAGAACTAAACCAAGGGAGCAGAGCCTATGGTGAAGTCTGAAGATGAGAGAAAAGATTAGCACACATTTGTACAGGACGTAACAATCTCAGTGAAATACTCAAGTACAATTATCAAGCAGACATTTGTGGAACTGGGACTGAAACTAAGGGGAGACATTTAGATTTGAGTTCAGTAACATCTACTGTTTCCAGGGTATTCACCAAGGACCAGAAGTACTAAAACCCAGCAGGTTCTAAGTATTTAATCTTCATTATTATTCCAGATGTTCAGGGGAGGAGGAAATCTGAGCACTGCAGCAACCTACGATCATCACTCCATGAGTGAAATAGATAGGAAGGTAAAGGTTATTAGCAGACCTGCAAATCCATTCTTTTTCTTTACCAGGGAACATCTCCAGGACACAAGGAAGATACTCCAATAAAAGCTCCTTGTAAATACAGTGACAACAGATGGGTCCCCTGTCCAGTAACCACCCAGTAGTGTTGGCAGACAGCAAATCCCATAGATAAGCAATGATTTTGTGAGATGCACTTGATATGACAAGGACCACAGAACATATGGATGTATGAACATGTATTCCAAGGGAAACTGTCAAATAGATTCTGTGACTGCCTACATAAAATAGAGAATTTTGTCACTACTTTGGTAAATGATACACAGCATACATGCATACATACACACACACACACACACACACACACACAGAGAGAGAGAGAGAGAGAGAGAGAGAGAGACAGAGACAGAGAGAGAGAGAGAGAGAGATTCATCCCATATTACTTACTATATAGGCTAACATATGGTCTTGTCTATCCTAATGTGGACTAAAGAACGTGGGAATCTTGAACTTCTCCCAGATCTTCTTTAGGAAGAACCATGTACTTAAGCCTGGGGTTTAAGAATAACCAAAATAAGAAGACAACTGGGATTATGGAAAATCAGAACATTGAGAATGAGATGGCAAAGGAATCTGAAAAGCAATCATCACATAGATAAGAAAGCAAATGCTTAAGTGTAGTGATAGAGACACCACATACTTTCGCCAGTGCCAGATCCCTGTGCCATGCTGAGCCTCTGTCTCTGTGTGACTTGGCGCTTGAATGTGGGGTGTAGGAGCATGCAGGAATTTGGCCCCATTCTTGTTAAACCAACTACCAATAAAAGACCCAGACAACACCAGCTTAACTCAGAAAAGCCCTTCAATCATTTTAAGCATAGTGTTTGCTCATTTTCTAATAATTCCCTGGTATCCCAAGTGGTTTGTCTCTCATCTTTAATTACTCTATAAATATTATAAATATTATGATGGTCATAGTTATTTACTTTCCAGTAATAATTTTAAGACACTGATGGAATGTCTTGTGGCTTCCATTTGAAAATCCAGAAAATAGAATTGTCTGCTTTTGTAAGCTAATTGTGGTAATTTTATTTGATTATATTAGAAATTGAAGTACAAAAGGAAAGGGAAATTGTATCAGGCTCTAAAAAATATTGTTTACACTCACTGTCAACCTTATAGTCAACTCACAGTTAAATGTTATTTTAGATTTTTGATAGCAGTAAAATGACACAATCATATTTTTTTACTAATATCTTTATTTTATTATATTATACTTTATTTACATTTCAAATGTTTTCCCCTTTCCAGATCTCCCCTTTGGAACCTCCCTATTACCTCTATGGGGGTATTCCACCACTCAACCACCCACCCACCCACCCACCCACTCTCGTCTTCCCTTCTTGGCATTCTCCTATACTGGGGGATCTAACACCCTCAGGCCCAAGGGCCTCTCCTCCGCCTGATGGCTAGCAAGACCCTCCTCTGCCACATATGTGGCCAGCACCATGGCTCCCTCCATGTGTATTCTTTGGTTGCAGCCCCATGGAGGGAGCAACAGTGGCAACTGGCCTGACCCCTCGATGCTCCTGGAGACTGGACACATTCATATTTTTATTATTGTTTTAAGATAATGAACTGAAATCATATGACTCAATCAAAAATATACACTATATTTTTCAAGATTATAAAATTAATGCAGACTGATAAAAAACCCAAAGTATTATAGAAAGAAATAAAGTGAGTTTGCAGTGGTTGAGGGTCAGAGATAAGTAAGTTAAAGATGCTACTAGGAAACAGTAGCTCTTGTGAAATGCTCTGAAAATATATGTTATATGCTATATTCATTTTGAGAATTACTGCATACTACTAACGTCTTTCTAGCAACTTGTTATTTTTGTCAGATTCACAGTACTTGGTAACATTTCAAGACTCTGTGAAATATTTTATAAACTACCTAATGTTTTCCAGTTTTCCCCAAGCTAATTTGACCACAAGCTTCTAAGTGTGTATATTTATAAAATGTTACTGCTCTTTACTGCTCATTTGTCTTACCTAGGGCACTATTTAAATGTCTTATGTAAACATAACATTTTGAATAAATTTTAACCAATGAGACCAAAACTACTGCTATTGCCATTTTGACAAGACGATGGATAGGAACAAATACTCTCTTAAATTGCTAATTTAGGAACAGTTGTCTGAGACTAAATTGGATTCAGATTTCAAAGAGTCTTTGACTTGGCTTCTTAAACAAGACACTATCCTGAAAGCTAAAGTTAAACATTTTTCTTCATGTGATACAGCTGTTGAGAGGCACATTATTTCATATAAGTTATGGAAAGAATCGTTAGTCTGGCCTTACATTTCTCTTCATTCATTTCTGTAGTGAAGGAGATACTATAGTTTTATCTTGGATTTTTTTTTTTTTTTTAAATCTCAGCAAACAGCTGCTTGTGTAATTGGCCTAGAGTCAATGGCCACTCTAGATCCTTATCAAAACATCTAATTTCCAATTTTCCCACTTCTGCAATCCAACTTTCAGTCTAATTCAGTTTAAGGACCCACCTGCAGAATACGAAATATATTTCTTCTCAGTATTCTGAATGACAATTGGCCAGACCCAAAGAGGGATCTCGTTCAGCCAATCATTCTGATTACATTTTAACAACAACTGTGCTTTTAATGTGAATCAAGAGATGTTATTGAAAACAATTATTCAAAGATTACTTTTGCATTTGTTCCAAAATTAGCTGATATCATCCTTTTTATGCAATGATCTATAGTCATTGATTTACACAGAGACTGGGAAATCTTGGAAAAGGAGATCTTTGATTGAGATTGAGGTTCAGGCCTGTACTGGCTATTTTTGTGTGTCAATTTGACACAAGCTGGAGTTATCACAGAGAAAGGAGTTTCAGTTGGGAAAATGCCTCCATGAGATCCAGCTGTAAGACATTTTCTCAGTTAGTGATCAAGGGGGGAGGGCCCCTTGTGAGAGGTACCATCTGTGGGCTGGTAGTCTTGGGTTCTGTAAGAAAGCCAGCTGAGCAAGCCAGGAGAGGCAAGCAATCCAGTAAGCAGCATTCCTCCATGACCTCTGCATCAGCCCCTGCTCCTTGACCTGCTTGAGTTCCAGTCCTGACTTCCTTGGGTGATGAACGGCAGCGTGGAAGTGTAAGCTCAATAAACCTTTTCTTCCCCAACTTGCTTCTTAGTCATGATGCTTGTGCAGGAATAGAAACCCTGACTAAGACAAGGCCTAAGTGAAATTATGCAGTAAAATAATCTTAAGGGTCAAGGAATGAGACCAAAAACAGATGATAGGAGATAGCTGGGCCCTTGAGTCATCATAAAGTCAAAGAGCCAGCTTGGACCTTGGTGTTTCAGGGGCTCAATGGAATCTGTGTTAAGGAAGACAATTAGAAAGTGGGATATTAATTAGGATGCCATTTGTCTATTGAATGCAGCTCAAAGCAGGGTGTAGCATGGGACAGAGAACTGATTTGGCTTGTTTCGACTTAGAGAAAGCACTAAACAAGATTTCTGTATGGCAAGCAGAATGTCTCCAAATACTTGAGGGAGAAAGACATGTTTATGAGGATTAAAATTCTAATAGGAAGCAAAAAGGAGCTTAGAAGTACTAAGACTCATTAAATTTTACTGCATGCAATGCTTGGGTTGGTAAGAACTGAGATAGCCAAATATATAAGAATTTGCATTTCAAGAAATAAACTAAAACAAACCATAGCAACCCTATCATATTGATGTAAGTGTGGGCATTGCTTAACCATACAATGTTATATTAAAACAGTTTTGCAGGGGAAATTGCCCATACTTCTTTTTAACTTTGTATGTTGCATTTTAAAATCTCAGGTTGGTAAACATGACATTTTGCTGCACATGTATCTGTTTTCAAATCTATAATATGCGGAGTTTTGTGTCCACCATTACTAAAATCCAGGGAAATGTTACAACCCCAAATACCTGCCATGCTATTGTTTATACTCACTGTTGCCTCAACACTGCCCAGCCAATTACTAATCTATTCTGTGTTGTCTTCTTTAGCATTTCATATAAGCAGGCTCAAATAATCTGACATCTTGAGATTTCATTCTTCAGCTTAATATAATGGCTTGCAGATTCATTGATGTCATTGTGTACTTATTGTTGATTACAATTCCCTTGCATGGATTTGCCATAGTTTGTGCATGCATTCATTTATGAGAGGGTATCTGATAATGGAGCTGATACAGCTAGCAATCTACCTTACTGGTAAACAACTACTGGGCATGCACAAGGCCACAGGCTATTAGCCTACACACACACACACACACACACACACACACACACACACACAAACACTTGCATACACAGATAGAGGAACGTATGCATGCATACATACACTAATGCACAGACATATATATGTGCACATGCATACATATATTCACATAGCAGCTAAGTAAAAATACTCAGTAAAAGTGCTCATGAGTTTTGATTTTCTAAATTAATACCTAGGGAATTAAATTGCTACATCATGACAAAGGTGGTTTTTATTAGTTTTTAAAGAAAATTGCTAAATTGATTTTCATGGTAGCTTTATTATACACTTTTAAGAACCGTCAGGATTTGGAAGACATCCATGTTGTAGCAGTGTGTTATTACATTGCTTTTTTACCACAATTGCAGGGCTCACGCTACACTCCATTCCAACTTCTTTTGTTTTATGTTCTTCCCCTAATGACTAAGACACTGGGCTTTAGTTTTTATATTTTCTTTAATACTGTATTTGCTTATCATTTTTCTCCACATCTTAAAGGCTTTTTTTTTTTCTTCCTGTTAAATTTGGCATATTTCCAATTGTATTCTCCATGCAGGCTTTTTTACAGATAGGTACTCTAAAACTTGAGCCTGCCCCCAATCTACTTTACCATATGTTCTGATTGACATTTCTGATGTTACACTCTAAAAACCATTTTGTCTGGCTCAAATCATTAAAATATTTTTCTATAAGTCTATTTGAAAGTCAACTCTACAGGAGGGAGTTCGTTTAGCTCATTTCTCTGACTATATATTTGGATACAACTAGATGAGAGATGGCACCTTTTAATATAGTCAGGGTAATGTGTTCTGGTTTGTTTCCTTTAGTTGTGAGTATATTTAAAACACAAAGATCACATTTTAAATGAGGTTAGTCAATTCTCTAAATTTCATGGGACTAGATATTCTCTTACTCATTTTTATGTAGACATTTAATTTATACTGTAGAACTACACACATGCATTTAATAAACATCTCTAAATACTATGTAGTAGTCACTATTCTAGCTACTGGTAAATATCGGTGATTAAAATAACAGCAAAATCATTCCTTCCATGGAAGTATATTACATTTAATGTACATATATGTATGTGTGTGCATGCTCATGTATGTGTATATGTGTGTGTGTTTGTGTGTTTGCGTGTGTGTGACTAACATGGGTTCAAAGTCAGAAGAGAAACAGTTTAATTCTGCCCATTAGTCCATTCAGTTAATCTATGATGACAAATACTCTTTAGATGCCAATTGTAATTCAGATATTTCTTTCATAAATATTGCCCCTACATTTTCTAAAATAGGATAACTCTAAAAGTCAAAGCCTTATACCTAACACAGTGTAGTACTTCAGTTCATGAAATACATTTTTATTATTTTATTTATTAACATTTCAAATGTTGTCCCCCTTACCCACCTCCATGAGTCTCCCACCCCATCCCTCCTGCCCTTCACCTCTAAGAGGGTGCTCCCCTACCCACCCACCCTCACCCCAATAGCATCCCCCTTCTCTGGGGCATCAAGCCTCCACAGGACCAAGCGCAACCCCTCCCACTGAGGCCAAACAAGGCCGTCCTCTGCTATGTATTTAGCAGGGGCCATGGGCCAGCCCATGTATGCTCTTTGATTGGCTCAGTTTCTGGGAGTTATGAGGGGTCTGGTTACTTGATGCTGTTGTTCTTCCTATGGGGTTGCAGTTTCCTTCAGCTCCTTTAGTCCTTCCCCTAAATCTTCCATTGGGGTTCTTGACTGTCAGACACTGGTAGAGCCTCTCAGATGACAACCATGCCAGCCCCCTGTCTGCAAGAACAACATGGCATCAGCAATAGTGTCATGTTTGGTGCCTGTGCTTGTGATAAACTCTAAGTTGAGGCAGTCTCTGGATAGCCTTTCCTTCAGTCTCTCCATCATTTTTGTCACTGCATTTCCTTTAGATAGGAACAATTCTGGGTACAAAATTTTGAGATGAGTGGGTGGTCCCATCCCTCAACTGGGAACCATTTTTTTCTAGTGGAGGTGGTCTGTTCAGGTTCCATCTCCTCACTGTTGGGCATTTCAGCTAGGGTCATTCCAGTTTTTTCAACCAAATTTTGTTAGACATTTTTAATGTTTTGTGTCATTCATTATTATGAATTAAATATTTTATCAAAAATATGGTCTTTTACTATATATGCATTTACATTCTCATGGACTTCCTTTTAACTCAAAGATAATTACCAAAATCAATTCACTCAGTAGCGACTCTTCCTGAAAACCTGAATAAATTGGTTACTTCTTTTAACAATGGCATAAAAACCACTTTTAATTTTAACCTTGTCATTATAAAATAATTCCTCCACTTATATGATTATATAAGTATTTGTGTATATTGGTAGATATTTATACAAATTGATATAAAATGTGTCTTGTACTAAATATGACTTTAAATTATTAGTAAATATATTATAAAATAAAACAATGTGCTTAGTTTTTCACCATTTGATGCATACCTTTTATTCAAGAGGGAGCTCAGTATTTATATGTTTCAATAAGAAAAAATGGGCCATGAGTTTACAAGTTGATCATGATAATTGCAATGTGAATGGAAGAACATTAAATACTAGATTCTAAAGACTGAATACAGAAGCAGATAAATAAAAGTTGAATGCTGTGGGTGAGGACAAACACTTGCTCCCTCTGATTTGAACCACAGGCATATTCCTGCGTTTTATGTCCTGAAGGAAACTTCTCACTGGATCACAGGTATAGTGAGCCAGTAGTCAAGCTTTTACCTCAGCAGGTGAAAAAGCAGAAAATTACAGAGCCTTCAGCTTGGAGGGAGAATTAAGCCTACCAACAACAGAGCTGGCCCTGAAATATAGACACAGGATTTAGTTTAGTGGATAATCATGTTTAAATGCTGGCTTCTTTATTATTAAACTTAAGGGTATTTTTGAATCAATAAATGTAAGACAAATCTTGGCCATGGATTTAAAGAAGAGAGTAGTATATGACTGAATAACATTTAGTCTGATGTTAAAATTGAAATTAGCATGTTTCCTAAACTGTTACATGTTAAGAAAGCAACTTCCACTTGGGGGTTAGACAAGTCTTAGGGGAGTAGGCATCCAGGTATGGACTTCAGATGTGAAGACCTCATCCTTTCAGATGAGCATTGTGACTTTGCTTCCCTAAACCCATTCCATCAATCTCCCTCTAGAGTAGTGTTAATACGTGGTCCTGTCACCACAAAGACCTCGAACTAGTCGAAGATAATTAATTTCATTCCATTTCCCTTGATTGTGCTTGTTTTGGGAGACCCACATATATGTTAATTGAAATAAATTTCCTATTCACATTTATTGAAGCAAGGGTAGATATAAGTGGATCCATTTGAAAATAAACAAACAAACCCAAGATACAGTGTTTTACTTGATTCATGGAAACCCAAGTGTAAGCCTTTTTAAATTGTTGCTGGCAATATATCCGTGATCATTAGAGAAAGGACAGGACAATGGCATACAGGGGTTCAAAACATGCGTAAGTCTCCTCGTCTCAGTTGTTATAGGAGTGTGGAGTAATCCTGGCTAATCCCAGCTTACTTTAGGTTCTACTGTCTGAATCTGAAAGTGCCCTGTCAAAAATGTTACAACTGTAACCATTGGTGAGGAGCAACAGGAATGATCACAAGAACTGATATCATATTTGTCCACATTCCTTAGACACTGATATTGGAGAACAAAACAGTTCTTCCCTCTCTGGTTTCTTTCAGGCATAATGGTGAGTGTACTAAAAATCACATTTCAAAAATTCAATGAGTAGGAGGGTCTGTAGAAATTTTAATGAGAATAATTTTTTTCAAATAAACAAGGAGATAGTTGGGAACAGATATATTAAATATAATGCTGCCCAATACAGTGGTGGAGTAATATAGTAAATGTTACTTAATTTGACATATTTGGTTAAAACTTCCGACTTGTAGAAGTATGTCTCATCAAAAATGAAAATGAATGTTAAATTATTTTCCTTAAACTTTTTTTTTGTGGTGTTAGAGATTGAGCCCAGGGCTGAGTCTTCTCAAAATCTTACTACAATACTAAATCTGAAAGAGAGGAGTGGTTACTGCTTCCAGTTGGTGGCAGGGTGCTTGCTTAAATTACTTTAAATACAAACCCTTTAGGGTTGACTCACAATCTAGGGAAGAGCTGAAGACTTGCCTGTAAATGCTGGGAACACTGCAGCTTCTGTGTGTTGCATTGTGAGGGGCTATAAGAGCTATCTTAGGGGAAAGCTTTACTTGTGTAGATGTCAGTCCAATTACTTTATTTTATCCTTATAAATGGAGACTAGCTGTCCAGCAATTCCTGTGCTACATTATACATTAACAGGATTTTAGCTTCCAGTGTCCTCTCATATTTTCTACAATCTTTGAAGTCACTTGACAAGAAAGTTCCATGCCATAATGTTACTATTCTTATTACTCTGTCTCATCCCTTATCCTGCCTCTTACAGTGTGATGTATAGACCAACAGTATCATCACTTAAGGACTTTTCTAAGCTCTTATGAAAATGTGCTTCATGTGTACAATGGATTATTATTTGGGGTTTGCAAGTCTGTGTTTAATAAGCCTTTATACATTAGCATTTGAGAAACTGTCTGAGATTTGTTTTTAACTTTGAAATATATTTATGTTTTGGCCAAAGACTGTAGAACAATTTTCTAGATCTTTGGCTGGTATACATTCCCCAGAAGCTATTACTTCTTTGAATCAACCAAATTCAAGTGCAATGCTACTTGTGGCTGAATAAATAAAAACTCAAACATACTTTGTTTTAAATACTATGGAGAGAATATTTCACTAAGAAGTCAAGACACTATCAATATATATTATTCTTCCTAAAACACAACTTTGTGCTCTCTGTTTCCCTGACCCAAACCCCTAGTTCTATCTCTAGTACTGTAGCATCACAGCAGCTGCATCTTTCTTCTCCGCCTGCCTGCATCTGTGAATCCCACAGAGCATCCTATCTTAGACTCCCATCTTACTCTTTAATTTTTCCCAGCTCTCAGATCTACCAGGTACCTCATGCTACACCATAGACCATGCCTGTCAGAAAACCATACAGGCTGCCTGCAGATATGCGCTTCTTTCCACGTGTCCTCAGATGTGATCCTCTAGTCTTTTCTTCAGTACTGCAACAGAGCACCAGCTGTGACCTTCTTCCATACTACCCATGTCTCCTGTAGATCTCACAGCCCATCTCCTTTCAACCTCTCCTTTCCCACTTGTTGATTTTTCGGAGACTCCAACTCCAGCAGGCTCCCTAAGAGCCACTCCTGGGGAAACAAGTAAGGCAAACTCACACTTCTACTGATGCTGAGACCTAACACCCCTAGTTTCATCCCAAGCTCTGTAGCAGGAAACCTGCTGTGGACTCTGTTTCCACTCCCTAATGTATTCCAACTTTCCTTTCCCCAACCCCTCCCAGTATCACAGAATTCAACAACAACAGGCATTCCCTGAGAGGGCACCAGCTGAACAGACCAGGAACACAGGCAAAACACAACCATCACACTCTCTGAAAAATCGAGAAAGGAATCAGAAACCAAGAAACAAAACACCAATCCAATAAAGACAAGTTCAGAAATCAGCACCTAGATCTATAATCATCCCAAACCCAGATGCCTAGACTAATCTGTCTCTACTTCAGCCAAGCATTCCTACCACAGGAGGCCCTGATTATCCTAACATGGCTGAAACACAAGAAGGAGGCCTAAAATATTCTCTATGAATGTGATTGATGTCATTTAAAGTGGAAACTAATACACACTTTAAAGAAATCCAGGAAACACAAACACTTGAAGGAAATGAATAAAACAGTTCAAGACCTAAAACTGAAACTAGAGTCAATAAGGAGAAGCCAAAATAAGGGAATTCTGGAAGAAAAAAAAATTAGGAATTTGAATGGGAACTACAGAGGCAACCTTCACCAATGGAATACAAGAGATGAAAGAAAGAATCTAAAATGCTGAATGTATGATAAAAAATGGACAGATCAGACAAAGAAAATATTAAATCTAAAATTATTCTAATGAAAACACCCAGAAAACCTGAGATAATATGAAAGACCAAACCTAAAATTAATAGCTATAGAATAAGGAGCAGACCCCTCCCCCCAAGGCCCAGAACCAAGTCATAGAAGAAAAATTTGCTAACCTAAAGAAGCTCAGAATAACCACGATACAATTCACAGATCATATGAAATCCAAGAAGAATAAAGGGCACACCAAAGTGTGGATGTTACAGTCCTACTCAGAAGGTGAAAAATAATCTCGAGAAGTAGAGGGAGAGAGGGATATGGAAGAGAGAGAGAAAGAGAGAGAGAGAGAGAGAGAGAGAGAGAGAGAGAGAGAGAGGAGAGAGAGGGAAAATGGGAGCTGGTTCAGATGTGGAAGGAGATGGAGAAGAAATACAGAGGGTCAGGAATTTGAAAGGAGATGTATAGCAGTGGGGAGGGGGAACGTGGGGGTAGCCACTAGATAGTCCCAGGTGTCAGGGACCCAAGAGGCTTTTAGGACCCAACAGGGAGGACATTAGCCAAAATACCCAACGAAGGGGTGATAAAACCTGTAGAGACCATATCCAGTGGATAGGCATGGCCCCTAATTGAGGAATGAGGCCACCCACCCACCTCAAAAATATTAATCCAGAATTTGTCCTATCAAAAGGAAAAAGGAAATGCAGGGACAAAGAGTGAATCAGAGACTGAAGGAAAGGCCATCCAGAGACTGCTCCACCTAGGGATCCATCCCATCTTCAGACACCAAACCTAGACACTATTGCTGATGCCAAGACATGCTTTCTGACAGGAGCCTGGTATAGCTATCCACTGAGAGGCTCTGCCAGAGCCTGACAAATACAGAAGCAGATACACACAGTGCTAGGACCCCAATGGAGAAGTTAGGGCAAGGACTGAAGGAGATGAAGGGGTTTGCAACCCCATAGGAAGAACAACAATATCAATCAACCAGACCCCCAAACTCCCCAGGATCTAAACCACCAACCACAGAATACACATGGAGGGAGCCATGGCTCCACTTGGGTATGTAGCAGAAATTTGCCTTATCTGGCAGCAATGGGAGGGGAGTCCTTTTGGTCCGGTGGAGACTTGATGACCTAGCATAGGGGAATGCTAGGGCTCTGAGGCAGGAGTGGGTGGGCAGGTGGTGGAGCACCCTCACAGAGGCAGGTGGAAGAGGAGGGGATAGGGGTTTTGTATAGGGGAAACTGGGAAGGGGGATAACATCTGAATTGTAAATAAATAAAATAACCATATTTTTTTTTTTTTTAAAAAGGAGATGCCTACAAATGTACAAGAAGCATACTCAACAACATTGGACCAGAAAAGAAAGTCACCTTGCCACATAATAACGAAAACACTAAGTATACAGAATAAAGAAAAAAAAATATTAAAAACTGCAAGACAAAATGTAAAAGTATCAGATAAAGGCAGAATTATTAGAAGTACACCTAACTTCTCAATGGAGACTCTAAAAGTCAGAATGGCCTGTGGATATATGTTGTAGATTCTAAGTGAACTCAGATGCTACCCTAGACTAATATAATCAGGAAGGCTTTCAATTACCATAGATGAAAAATAAGGTAATCCATGATAAATAGAAATTCAGCTTTATAGATGGTACTAGAAAAAACACAGCAAACAAACAAAGAAAAAACCCTAAGGAAGTTAACTGCACACTTGAAAACATAGGAAATAAATAATCTCACACCAGCAAAACCAACAGAAGGGAAGCGCACTCCAGCAGCAGTAGCAGAAGCAGCAGCAGCAGCAAAAACGCTAAAATAACAGGATTCAACAATTATTGGTCATTTATATCTCATAATATCAATGGTCTCAATTCTTAAATAAAAAGACACAGACTAACAGTACGGATGTAAAGTTAGGATTCCTCCTTGTATGCCATCCAAGAAACACATCAACATCAAGAATGGACATTACACTAGGGTAAAGACTTCAAAAACATATTCAAGCAAATGGACCTAAGAAATAAACTGGCAAGGACATTTTAATATCAAACAAAATAGACTTCAAACTGAAACTAATCAAAAGAGATAGGGAAGGACACTATACATGCATGAAATGAGAAATCCACCAAGATGACATTTCAATTCTCAACATCTATTCCTCAAGAACAAGAGCACCCAAGTTTGTAAAAGAAACATCACTATAGCTTAAATCACATACCTTCATACACTGAGAGTGGGAGACTTCAATATCTCACTCTCACCAATGGACAGGTCATCCAGAGAAAACCTAAACAGAGAAATGTTGGACTTAACAGATATTACAAACCAAACTGAGCTAAAATATTTACTGAATACTTCACTGAAACACAAAGGCATATACCTTCCTCTCTGAACCTCATGTAACTTTCTCCAAACTTGACCATATACTCAGTTACAAAGAAAGTCACAACAAATACAACAAAATTTAAATAACTTCCTGCATCCAATCAGCCCACCAGGGATTAAAGCTGGATATTAACAACAAACAAAAGTAACAGAAAGCTTAAGGCCTAATGCAAACTGAAAACTGCCTTCTGAATGAAAAATGGGTCAGGATGGACATAAAAAATGAAATATAAAACTTCCTAGAATTCAATGAAAATGAGTACACAGCATACCCAAACTTATAGGACAGAATGTAGGAAATTTCATAGCTCCAAGTGCCTACATAAATAAATTGGAGAGATATTATACTAGCAACTTAACAACACACTTGAAAGCGGTAGAAGAAAAAGAAACACACCAAAGAGAAGTAGACTGCAAGAAATAATCAAACTGAGGACTGAAATCAATAAAATAGGAACAAAGAAAATAATACAAAGAATCAGTGGAACAAAGGGCTGGTTCTTTGAGAAATCAACAAGATATAAAGGACAAAACCATATCCAAGCTAACTGAAAGTCAGAGAAAATCCAAATTAGCAAAAACAGAAGCAAAAAGGGAAACATGACAACAAACACCAAGGAAATCCAAAGAATCTTTAAGTCATACTTTAAAAACTTGTACTCCATAAAATTGAAAAATCTAAACGAAGCATATAGTTTTTACATAAATACCACTTCCAAAGTTAAATCAAGGTCATATAAACAATTTAAATAGACGTAAATAAATCTCTGGTGAAATAGACTCATGCTAGTGGGATATACAGTCTTAACTGGCCATTTCTTGTAGCCTGTCAAGGGATTCCAGTGGTGGGGATGGTTTGCATTCAGTTGAGTTGTTGGCCAAGAAACTCTTTAAACAACCTAGACTGTTGCTAAATCAAAGGGTTGCCCTCTGCAAACTGATGGCAAGGCCCCATTGTCAAGGACAACATCCACATAACTCATTTAACATTGAGAAGTCAAGCTGGTGCCTGCATGGATCCATCACCCCCAGATTCTTGTCTATTTGGGGGCAGAAAGATACTCTTCAGGTTACCAAAAGAGAAATGTGGACACTAAAACATCTATAAAACTTCTGACCTACAATCTAGCCTGACTGCACAATATGCTAGGGCAAAGGTGGTGCAGAACTTGTGGGAGTAACCAAAAATGTATGATTTTACCTAAGTCTCTCTCTATAAAAAGGAACCTACACTCAACTCTGCTTGGGGAACCAAGAACCAGAGACTTGATAGCCGAGAGACCTTGGGTAAAACCAAACACTACTGGTAAAAAAAAAAAGGTGTTAATAGAATTAGTCTTAATGATATACTTTATACTCATAGGTCAGTACTTTATCCAGTTATCATTAAAGAGGCCTTGTCTGGCAGTAATTAGGAACAGATGCAGATACTCACAGCCAGACATTATTCAGAGAGAGAATCTAAATTAGAGATCTCCATCATCAACCCCCCCCCCCACCCACCCAGAGCTCATGGAATCCCATGGAAGAGAAGGCAGAAAGAGTGTAAGAGTCAGAGATGAGGGAAAACACCAGCAGAAGGCCATCTGAATCATCAAAGCAAACCACTTATGATCATATATAAACTGAAGCAGCAAACAGAGGGCCTACACATGTCTGCCCCAGGTACTCCGCGTATATAATATAGCTAATAGCCTAGTATTTTACTGGATTCCTGACTGTGAGAATGAGTGGGTCGCTGATTCTTGTGTCTGATCTTGGGACTGTCCCATCCTTGGGGTGCTTTGTCCAACTTCAATATGATACTGTTTGCTTCATCTTTTTTCTATTTTATTTTGTCATGTTTGGTTGTTCAATCATAGAAGACTGTTCTTTTCGAATGAGGGACAGAAAGGGAATGGATCCAGAGGGGAGGGTAGCTGGAGAAATACTGGAAAGAGCAGAGGGAGGGGATACTGTAATAAGAATATATTGTGTGAGAAAAGAGTCTATTTACAATAAAAGGAAACATTCCCCACAAACTTCGGGGAATTGCCTGCTTCCAATTTGTAATTTTAAGTCAATTGCATAAACCTGGTGAAATCAGTTTCTAATGCAAAAGAGACCAAATACAACAAATAAACAGTAATGCCAAATAGTTTGTGTTTTTAGAAATTGAAATGTATCACAGCATGTTGACATAGACACATTATGTGGGTGTAGGTAAGAGAGATGTAGAAATAGGCAGCTGTAACCTTGAGTTGCATCTCTGAGATTCTTCACAAGAATTTATTGTTCAGCCTATGAGGTATATATTCAGCAAACAGTCTCCTTCATCAGAACTTTAGAATTCAGCTCACCAGCTGGGGAGATCAACACTGCTTAAAGTCATACCGTTCCTAAAGAAGTTAGGATCTTGTGGTGGAGAAGATAAAGGTGCATCATTTTGGTCAGATGTAAGACATTTGTATACGTTTGATACACCACCAAGCTGACTATGTCTGTCTTGGGTCAGAATCACAATCTATCTTTCTTTCTTTCTTTCTTTCTTTCTTTCTTTCTTCCTTCCTTCCTTCCTTCCTTTCTTTCTTTCTTTCTTTCTTTTTCTTGTTCTGTATTATTTCTTTTGGTTTGCTTTGGCTTTTTGAGACAGGGTTTCTTCATGTACCACTAGCTGTTCTGGAACTTGGACTTCTCTCTGTAGACCAGGCTGGCCTTGAACTCACAGAAATCCACCTGACTCTGCTTCCTGATCACTTGGATTAAAGCCATGCACCACCACTACCCCCAAGCAGAATCACAATTTTTAATTTGCCTGTGCTCAACCCTACTTTTAATGCTTTCCCTTTTCAATGTTGAATCCTAGTAAACAATTAGACACAAGAACTCCCATATCTATTACCGTCTGCTTTTGAAAATGATGATAAAGATGGTGTATGTGCATTTCCCTCATTTCCATATATAAAGATCTCTGTTTTTCAACAATATCACCATTCCAATTCCAAATTTAATACTTATATCTAACAAGCTACTCTTTATTAATTTAGTATTAGCTGAAGATGCTTCCCACAAATGACTATAGAAAGCTGTGTCTATAAAGAACTTCCATCTGTTCACATGAGCTCTTTCTTCACCCAATCACTTCCAGTAGGAATCTGCTGTCTTTAAACCTGTGATTTAGTGTAGCAGATAGGTCCTCATTGGAAGTTTCATTTGCAAAAGTCATTTTAAAAACATGCATTACAAACAGAAGTTTAGGAAAATGTGAGTCTGATACTCAGTTGTTGTCCTGGCTGTCTTTCATGTCAATCTTAACATAAACTAGAGTCATCTCAGAAAGGGGAACTTGAGAAAATACTTCCCTATGATCTGAGTTAGAGTGTAGCCCATCCCCGTCCATCTTACCTGCCTACTGAGTCTTCTGAAGCAAGCCAAACTGACCTGTGCAGCCTGCCATCCCAGGGAAACTTCCACTGTCCCCCTATCTCTCTGCCCATCTTCATCAGACCTGGTGAACCTGAACCATACTGGTTAGCTACCTTACCCCGATCCATATTCACTGCTTGATGAATCCTCTGGAGCAAGCTAAGCTGCCCTGTGCAGCCTGCTAGTCCAGGTGGACCTCTACCCTCCCACCAACTTTCTGGCCACCTTTATCAGATCTGCAGCTCCTAAACCATACATACCTGCAGATCCCAAACCATACAGCCCCAAGATAACCATCAGAGGCCTGCCACACCAGGGCCATCAAGCTTAACCTACTAAAATAAGAACATCCAGGGATCAACATCACCCAGATAGCTAAAAGCCCTCAAAGAAACACAAAGAACACAAGCCATGGCAGTTTGACACTTTCCAGAGCACAGTTACCCCACTACAGAAAGTCCTGGAAATTCTAACACAATTGAAACAAAAGAAAATAACCTTAAATCCAATCTTATAAAGATGTTAGAGTCCTTTAAAGAGGAAATGAAAAAAATCCCTTAAAGAGATAGAGGAAAATACAATCAAACAGGTAGAAGTCTTTAAAGAGGAAACGAGTACATTCCTTAAAGATACACAGGAAAACACAATTAAACAGGTGAAGGAATTAAATAAAACTGCACAAGACCTGAAAATGGCAATAGAAGCAATAAAGAGAACACAAACTGAGGGAGTATTGGAGATGGAAAACTTATGAAAGAGAGAAGGAACAACAGACGGAAGCATCAGCAACTGAACACAGGAAATTGAAGAGAGGATCTCAAGTGTAGAAGATACAATAGAAGAAATTGTTACATCAATCAAAGAAAATGTTTGAATCAAAAACTCAGAAATACACACACACACACACACACACATCTCTATGGACACTTGATTTTTAAAAGAAGGCAAACCTTACAATGAGAAAAAGAAAGCATCTTTATCACAAGGTTCTGGTCTAATTGGATTTCTACATGTAGAAGAATGAAAATAGATCCGTATTTATCATCCTGAACAAAACTCAAGTCCAGATGGATCAAGGACCTCAACATATAACCAGATACAGAAATCTCATAGAAGAGAAAATGGAAAATAGCCTTGAATGCATTGGTACAGAAGACAGTTTCTTGACAGAACACAAATGGCTCAGGCTGTAAGATCAACAATTGATAAATGAGACCTTATGAAAGTGTAAAAGTTTCTGTAAGGCAAAGGGTCAATAGGACAAATAGCAACCTACAGATTGGGAAAATATTTTCGCCAACTCTACATCTGACAGAGGACTAATATCTAAAATTTATTTAAAAATTTCAAATAGAGACCACCAACCCAGATAACCCAATTAAAACATGAGGTACAGAGCTAAACATATAATTGTCAACAGAAGAATCCTGAATGGCTGAGAAGCACTCAGGAAATATTCAAAGTGCTTATTCATAAGGGAAATGCAAATTAAAACAACCCTGTTGTTTCATTTTACACTCTTCAGAATGGCTAAGATATAAATCTCTAGAGCTAGCACATGCCATCATAGATCGGAGCAAGGGGAACATCCTCCATTGCTGGTAGGCGTGCAGATTTATTTGTACAACCACTTTGTAAATAAATCTGATGGTTTCTCAGAAAACTGGGAATAGTTCTACCTCAAGACTCAACTATACCACTCCTGAGCATATAAGCAAAAGATGCTTCACTATTCTATAAAGATATTTACTTCATTATGTACATAGCAGCTTTATTCATAATAGATACAAACTGCAAACAACCTAGGTGTCCTTCAACTGAAGAATGGATAAAGAAAGCATGGTACATCTACATAATGCAATACTATTCAGCTTTGAAAAAGAAAGACATCATGAGCTTTTCAGGCAAATGGATGGATCTTGAGACTATCATCCCAAGTGAGGTAACCCAGTCCCAAAGTACATGCATGGTATGTACTCACTTAAAGTGGATATTAGCCATAAAATACAGGATACCCATACGATACTCCACAGACCCAAAGAAGCTAAAAAGAAAGAAGTCACAATCACGTATGCTTGAATCTCACTTAGAAAGGGGAATAAAATAGTTGTAAGAGTCAGGTAGTGTGAGGGAACTGGATGGGAGATGGGATGGGGAGGGGAATGGGAATGTCAGGATCAGGTATGTGGATGCACAGGAGGAATAGGCAGATGGCCATGAGAAAGAATGGAAATCTGCAACTGACATGGGTGAAGAGGTACAGGGCATCTCCAGGACAGGTCAGTGACCTGGGATAAGGGAGTGTGCCCAAGAGTCAGTGGGGGTGTCCTTAGCTATGATTCACAGCATTTGAGATATGGAACCTGAAGTGGCCACCTCCTGTAGCTAGGCATGAATAACAGTAGAGCAATAGGGACACCAACCCACCCACAAAACTTTCGACCCAAAATTTATCCTCTCTACAAGAAATGCAGGGACTATTAATGATATTCTGTTACTTCAGACAGGAGTCTAACATAACTGTGCTCTGAGAGCTTCTGCTCAGCAGCTGACTCAGACAGATGCAGACACCCACAACCAAACAGATCTTGGGGACTCTTATGGAAGAATAGAAGGTATTGCAGCCTCTGATGGTAATCTGTAGATTATTGGTGTAGAAATGTAATCTAATATGTGTATTGTACATGTACTAAATGAATCCCTAACAACAGCTTTAAAAACAAACAAACATACATGTAAACAAACGCCAACAAAAACCCAAACCGAAAGCAGATAAACCAATCAGGCCACAGGAAGACCCACAGAATCAACTAACATGGACCCTTGGGGATCTCAGAGACAAAACCACCAACCAAAGAACATACATAGGCTGGACCTAGGCCTTCCCACAGGTATGTAGCCAATGAACAGCTTGGTTTTCATGTGTGTCCCAAACAACTGAAATTGGAGGCTATCCCAAAAATTGTTGCCTGTTTGTGGAATATGTTCTTCTAGTTTAGCTGCTTTGTCTGTCCTCAGTGGGAGAGGATACGCCTACCCTTGCAGAGACTTGTTTGTCAGGGTTGGAGGGATACCCAGGAGGTTCCCACTTACTCAACCTAGAAGAAGAAGGAGTTTCAGTGAAAGAATTGTGGGAGGGGGTGGCTGGGAGGAAGAAGTGAGTGCAAAGTGAATAAGTAATAATATTTTAAAAACTAGAGTGTAGGGAGGCTTTTAGTGCATTTTATTAATTAGTGATTACTGAATGAGGGCCCAGCTCACAGTGGGTAGTGCCATGTTAGGCTGTTGGTCTTGGGGGCCAAAAGAAATAATAGTGAGCAAGCTATGAGGAGCAAGCCAGTAAGCAGCACCCCTCCATAGCCTCTTCATCAGCTTCTGTAAGTTCCTGCCCTGTACAAGTTCATACTTTGATTGCTTTGGAAAGTCAACTGTTATATAAAGTGTAAGTGAAATAAAACCTTTTCTCCTCAAGCTTTTGGTTACAGCCTTTCATCACAATAGAAACCACAGGACAATGGTCTTTTCTAAGTTTTTGTATTCTTTCACCAGCTGCAATGAAGGAGATGTTTTCCTGGTATTCTTAGTTTATATTGTGAGCCTGTTTCACACTAAGAATGTCCTCATTTACAGTTGCCAGATCCTATTCCCCAGATTATCAGGGAGGAAACATGATACTTTTCACCTGCTCTAAACTCACTGCATTCATCAAAACTTCTAATCATTAATAATATGTATATACTACTACTACTACTACTACTACTACTACTACTACTACTACTACTACTACTGATGGTTGTGGTGGTGGTGGTGGTGATACACTAAATGCAATGGACGTTGAGAAATGAGAGAAGATAGGATAATCTGACTTGTGACAATTTTACTACCATCATCTTTCATGGGCTAATATAAGGCGAGTAACCATGTGAACCAAGCATTTAAAGTGCCCTTATATGTTCAAAAGTCAGCACAGGAATACCATATTAAACCATAACATGTCTGTCAAATGCTCACCTTTTTACAAAAGGACACTACAACTAGGTCAAGCTGCCTCCCCAGATAGTTGTAATTAACCTTAAAAGACAGAACCAGAAACTAGATTCTGAGTTTCCCTCTAAAAATGAACTCTGAAAGAACAACATTCAAATTCTCCTGTTTTGTCCCCATCTGCTACAATAGTAGTGTTTGACTGACTGTACATGAATGTTGTTTAATGTAAGCATGATCATCCCTTCTAACAGTTTAGTATTTAATGATTATTTTAAATTACATTACAATGCTAGTTTGTAATGTGTATTTTATTATTAGTGCTATGAGATGCTTGCAGGCAGAGTTCTTACCATATTCACCTTCACAATTATAGAATTCAGTATATTAAGTATAGTGTAGTGATGAATCAGAATATCAGAAGTTTGATTACATTATGTCTTCAGATATTCTTCCATAAACTTGCCTTCTCTAATAAAGTAACAGAACAGTAATTTTTCAGAGATTACCCTGAATGTTGGCATTATCTCTACGTCTTCATAGTGTATATTTCACAAAAGTAAAACTGAAAGAACAACATGGATCTTATTTTTTCAACGTTATATTAAAATAAATTCATGACATTAGCATACAATATTCTTCTAGTGATTAAGCCAGCTAGAGAGCACAGAAATTCATATTTTAACTTTTAGTAATATATATTATAGCAGTAAAATTGTGACTATCAAATTTATTTAAAATTCTAATAAACATACTTACAAGGAAATGCTAAAATATGCATATAGCTTCAACTCAATAATTCATACCTTAGTCCCTGGATAATGTAACATTTGAACTGTGTGTTGCCAGTTGACTTGAGTGATCCGTCTGCTTATATAATTAAATGGCATCCCAGGTGTAGCAAAATCCTGTATTTCCAGAAACTATGCTGTTCTGAGCTGAAGATTTGGATTGTTGAGCCAAGTAAATTATTCATGTGTTAAATTTATTTAGAAAGCTGTGAGAAAAAAAAGTGCTTTCAGTTTTTTCTGATTTATTTTCTTTCCATTAAACCAATGGAGATGGACCATTATATAATACTTAAATATTCTGTAGGAAGCATGAAACAAAATATCTTGATGGAATTATATGTTAAGTTCTTAGAGTACAAAAATATTATATAAAGTTTATATATGCACTAAACTGATCCTAATTTATATAAAGTGCAAGTTATATATGTACTAAACTTTAATGTTGGACTCCAGAAAGCAGTGCTTTTCTTTGTTTATTTTGTGTAGTGATTACAAATCCAGATACATCCAAGCCACGGTGTTAACAATAATACTTAAAATCAAGCCAAAGCAGATACTTTCTTTTAATGAACAAAAGGAGAGGGAACATTAGCTTTAAAATGCTATTGTGAACCAGTAATGGTGCTGTGTTATCTGTGACCTCGTGTGTTTGCACACTCTCCTGAAGTACTATATATCCAGTCTGAAAAATGAACAACCCAGATAACTGATTTATTGAAGTCAGTCTATTGCATAGACATAGAAGTAAGAGCTAAATCGCAAAGCTTTTTTTCTTTTCTCCTCTACTTCATAGCCTGTAGTTAAATGACAGAGATGATACAAATATAAGATACAAAATATCAACTGCCAAATGGAGTCCTGATAAAGTACTATAAAGACATTGAAGTTTTATATTTCACACTTCAAACATTGAAGGGCAGGAAAGGAATTTGGAAGTTATCATTTGATTTAGCCTCCAATGGCTCAAATCTCAGGCAGGGACATTGGTATGCTTTAGTGGTTTAAAGCTGAGAACAGTAGGAGCAACCAGATAACCATAGTATATTTGGAGCTATTACACAGTTATCATAATATTAAATATTTCTTTGATATTTAAAAATTCTTTTAAAAATTAGGATTCTACTCCCTTTCCTTTGAAGAAGGTCTTTAAAAGACACCCCCACATCATTAAAATCTATTAAGTATTTATAGTGACTGGCCTCTGACTCTTAAGATGGTGACAATCACAATTACAAGCCCAGGTCACAACCTCCCAGATATTCCTACAGCTTTCGAGGCTTAAAACCCATAACAAGGCTTCAGATACCCAATGTTATGGCTCAAGCCAATCTTTATATTATGATGTTGTAGGTGATCCATTCTTTTCTTCACATCACTCAGCAACTGGAGTTCATAAGAACTAGACACAATCCACATCCACAGTTGTAACTGCTCTAAGCTTTTCTCCATTTTTTGTTTTTATTTTCTACTTTTGTCTTTAAACATAAAACATTTGTTTATAGAATACTTACTGTGAAATCTTATCTGGCTCAGAGAAAGGCATTATGTTGGTACTGGACACTCAAGGGCAGAAAGTTCTAAAGTGACAGGTAAATAAAAATAAGAGAGACATGGTTCTGGTCCTCAGGTCACCCTCAAGGTCATGACTTGTCTCTATGAAAAATGAGCACTAGAGTTGAAGGGAGAAACATTTGCCTCTAGCTCCATTAGGACACAGTAATGCAATATTCTTTCAGTCCCAGTATAGTCAGCATGGGGCTCAATAAGAGAAAGCTGTTTTCTCTTGGTCAAGAGAAAGGAATCTACTGGCCTCAATGGAGAGATAACATTCCTAGCTACCCAAAATCATAAGAGCTAATCTAATTAGGCCAGTCAGTTACCTGACTAAGAAACCAACTAAGAAAGTAAATTCATTGAATACCATGTTAAAGATATGGGGCAGGGGCATAATTACTTCCCTAATGGGATAATGTATTCTTACTTCCCAGAATTCTTTCTCTTTGTGTAGCACCACTTTTTTTTTTTTCTCTTTGGTCTCTTTCTTTTGGATGCTGACTAGAGCCTAAGTGTGTGTTGTTTTGTTTTTTTACCTGGTTCTTATACTTTTTGCTCGTTTGTTTTTCTTCTTCTCTGCCTTTTTGCCATGGAGCTGCTGTCAAGTCCGTATGTTTACCTTAAAAGGGTCACAGATTTCTTTGTTCTACTCTTTCATCTTGACCTTCCTGGCAGCCGAGATTTAGACATTACCTTTCCTACATGTAGTTTGGTAGATTCTAATAAATTTGTTCTCCTACTTCATGAGTCTGTTCTTAAATTCCTTATTACTAAGAGCAAGAATCCTAAGAAGCAACCTTGATTTCTCAAGTAACATTGTGAGATTCCTGGGAGACTAAATGTCATAATGTGAGCAAAAAACTGTAGCATCAGCTGTTGAGATGAGTGTTTGGTCAATTTTGTGGAGAAAGAGATAACAATGTAATAAGATGTCAGCAACAAGCTAATTCAGAATGCTTCAGAATGTGAGTGACCACCCACTGGGAATTCCCAGAGATATTTGAAACTGAAAGTTTTTCACAGGGTCATAGATTTCTGTGTGGACAGGAAATGTATGGTTTTAATGTTCTTAGGTTTATTTGCATAAAACATGAATTCATAATACAAAGATTTACTGACTTTCCAATGCATATATAGTATCTGAATATCAGTTATATAGATTCATACAACAATCATGTATGTCTTGCTGCTTGACCACTGATATCTGGCATATAATAGGTACTTCTGATCTATTCTGATGGGATGACTACATGTCTTAATATTTGAGGCATCTTCATGTACATGGTACAGAAATAGGCATAGGTAATAACAACATTAGCTATAATTTCACATTTAGGGAACATAGGCCAGATGCTTTCTCGGGTTTTTATAGATATTGCAAATTCATCCTCATACAAGTCTGAGAAAGAGCTATTTGTTACTGAATCCTGTCTTTGACACTTTCCTACTGGTGACCTTGGGATAGTTGATTAATTACCAGAATATATTGCTTAATTACTAGAATATATCAAATACATGCACACACACACACACACACACACACACACACACACAAAGTAGGACAGTTCTATATTTTTTGGCAACTATGCTAAGTGTAGAGTATACATGATGACCTTCACAGAGCAGACAGCCATGGTGATGTTCACTTCTGCCTTTGTATTTCTTCTCTTGACGTACTCTGGCTTCAGAGGGTAATGAGTCTGTAAAGGAGCACCAAACTGATGCTTATTTAAAAATGACCTGTGTATTCCCCATATGCTTTCGTTTTATTTTGTTATTTTTGTAACTAAAAGGCTTTTATGATTTTGGTGAGTATGACTCTTTGCATTGTTGCTACAGATTGCTTTATGTGCAATTCCTCATTTCCCATCTCCTCACAGCCTGCATGTTGGAGGCATCAAAGGTCGCTGGGGAGAGTCATCCATCATTTCGACACCTTTTATGAGTTTACTGCTCCTGATGGTGATTATAGGAAAGGCTGCTTAAAAGTGATAACTGCCAGAGGCACTTGATGCACATGGTATTGTTAATAGAAATATGTTTTAAGTATAAGGCAATGGAAAAATAAAATAAAACAAAGGGCAAGCTAAAGAGATTGTAAAATGTAACTGGAACTTCAAATGCAAGTCCTGATGAAGCAGTATTGATTTTAGGAAGAAATGAACCTATTATTATCCTGGCCAAAAGGTCTGTGTGCATGGAGCATACCTCTTCCATGAAAGTAGATATCCATATTAAAATTAACCATTGTTCTACTATTCCAAATGTTGTTCCCATAATTGAGTTCAGAAAGTCCAAAATGCTAATTGACATTGCAAAATACTATCAATGTCTTATTGAAATGTATTATGTATTGAATGTATTATGATTATGTCAGGAGTATAGTTTGCTAAAAATTGTAAGGTAAAAATAATTACACCCAACAAAAATAACTTGTGTTAATTCAGTATGAAGGACATGCTCCATACTGTAAGGTGTGCTTTATATTTTCTTATGTAATGAGTTGAGTAGTTAAAGCTTTGGGAGTCAGGGATGGATTAATTAACAATGTCTTTTCCCTCTGTCCAGATTTAGAAGTGAATAAAATCTAATGTAAGAAGAAGGTTAAAGCAAAATATCATTTACTGTTTCCAATGTTTGTTGAAAAGCACAGCTTTTGATTTGCAGCCAAACAGTACAGCTAATGCTTCTCTTTAAAGTAAACAAACCTCTCTCTCTTACTGACCAAACTGGACATGATGAAAGCATTCCTAACAGTGTGAATGCCTTCCCCATTATGTTCATAGCAGGGCAGGCGGCACAATGAGATGTTGACCTCCAGGAAACTATGCAGGTCTGAAGAGAGAGAGAGGTCCAAATAGGCAAGGAAATTCATTTCTCCACACTGGTTAACCAGATTAGACTCTGCTTTATCAGGAATATTTTCCTAAGGATATGGAGAATGTAAAATTATATCTCTAAAGATGTTTTTTTTTCTAAGGAAAGATCAAACTTTCCTTTCTCAATGGAAATAGAAGAAAGGCAGAGATGACTTTATCCAGTGAATACCACAGTACTATGTAATGAATAAGTTTAACATGCTAATTCTTTTTTAGTTTGACAAAGCTAGTCATGACAGAAATATCCTTCTGATGGATAATATAAGCCTGAAAGCTTTCATTGTGTCAACCTATTTGTGCTTAATCATTTAGTATCCTATTTAAAGGACAAGAGGGAAGTTTAATCTTATATAACTTGCAAAATGCAAATAACATTAAGTATATATAATTAGTATAAATGAACAACTAATACTGAATTCTTTCAAGGTACTGAGCAGAATAGATATAATGTTTAACTTTTCATTTCAGTTCTGACTAGAGAGTAAGTTACACATTAAGGTCAAGTGGGAAATGGTTTTCCAAGAATGGAAAAAGACCTACCTCATAAGTTTTATAAACATAAGTAACATGTATGTATATTCTGACACACAAAGATAATTTCACAAGAAATGGGTGTGTGGATATAGAATTATGGCAGGAAACTTATACGAGGAGAAATGGAGGAGGATCACATCAGGATGAGCTCTCCAAGATATGCTAAGGGAATTTTAATCCCTTCTGAAGTCGTTAAAGCTACCTCTAATTTAAAATGGGAAGTCATTTGCACAATACAGCATCAACTTAGCAAGCAAAATATGCCAATTGTTGATATAATGATCTGACTACTTCTGAGGTAACTAACTACTTTCTGATTGGATAGAGAACCCCCTCCTCCACGGAGGAAAATCATTGCTGGTATTACAAATGTGGTGAAAGCCTATGGCTGGGAAGATCCAAAGATCTTGGGGGTGAAGGATTTGTTTTCCTAAATGTTCATGTTGTCAATCTGCCTTCTAAATATTTTTGTTTATACCCACAGATAGATGTTGTTTTTAGTCTTCATGAGAGAAGCTTCTATTATAGAGTGGGTAGTGACTAATATAAACTCACAACTGGTCAACATGCTGAGAAAAAGTGACAATGGGAGCCTTAAACAAAATATTTATATCATACTTTCTAAGGCCTAGTGTGCTTCTTGGAAAATAGGTAGAAAGATGGTAAAAGTGCTGTGTAATTCTGTCTCCATCATAGGGTATGATAGTTGCAATCAGGAAATACAGAAGCTGCAGTTCCCTTTTCAAGAATGGTATAACCCTGGATTCTTCAATATCTCATGTTGGATAGTATGATGGTTTGTATACTCTTGGCCCAGGGATGGCACTATTAGGTGGTTTGGCCTTGTAGGAGTAGGTGAATCACTGTGGGTATGGTCCATAAGTCCCTCATCCTAGCTGCCTGGAAGCAAATCTCCTCATAGCAGCCTTCAGATGAAGATGTAGAACCCTCAGCTCCTCCTGCACCATGCCTGCCTGGATGCTGCCCTGCTCCCACTTTGATGACAATGGACTGAACCTCTGAACCTGTGAGCCAGCCTCAATTAAATGTTGTTCTTATAAGAGTTGCCTTGATCATGGTGTCTGTTCACATCAGTAAGACCATAACTAAGATGGAAGTTGGTACTGGGAGTGAGTCTAGAGGAGCAGAAGTATAAGGATGAATCAAAAATGTAAGAATCTGCAATCGGCTTAAAATTTGCCACCATCTTCTAATTCACCAGCACCTTCAACTACTGAAACTTCTCCAGATACTCTCTCTCTTGGGAGCTTGGGGAATAATGAAGGCCTGTGGTAGAAACTATATTTCAAACTTAAAGAAGCTAATGCCTGTGATTATCTTGATCCACCAGCTGCAACTAGCAATGAATTAGGTGAACAGGTATACAAAATTTTCTACAATTTGGGGGAAAACAAGGAAAATGATTTTGCTGGCTTGTTGCTCTTATAACTCTGGAAAAATTGATGAAGGAAAAGGATGAGCTGTGTGATAAAATTGAACCACTCCAAATGCAAATAAACAATCTAAAGGTTTCTAAATGTGCCCTTGAAGAAAACCTTCTCTCCAGCAGCTGTAGAGCTCGAGCTGCAGAAAATCAAACTGAAGCCCTTATTATAAGGTTGGCTGAGTTACAGCGAAAATTCAAGTCTCACCCTCAGAGAGTGTCAGTAGTTAAAGTAAGGGCATTAATTGGCAAAGAATGGGTAGTAGAGGACGGTAGTTGGAAATACATCTAAGGCTCCATGACTAGTTGCAGAAACAAGGATTATAAATTAATATGAATGCCTCTGTTTTATTTTGTTAGAAACATATTTATATTTGTGCTTTCTTCCACATTCAAATGTTCTCAAGGAACATTGGCCTATTGTAAATTGTACAAGGAAAGGTTATATCATTTTAGTCATATTTATAACCTGGTTATTGTTTCATTTGGACATGTTGTATTATTTGTGTCAAGTTGACAAGAGGTGGATTGTAATGGCTATTCCTGGTTGTCAACGTGACCATATCTGGAATGAACTACAATCCAGAATTGGAGGGCTCACTTGTGATCCAGATCTTGAACCTGGAAGACAAAAGTTTCTGACTTTGATCTTGACATAGAGACTTTGAGGCCTAGTGGGTGTGAAAAGCTTCAGCCCAGGCAAGGTAGTACAGGCCTTCAATTCCAGGAGACTGAGGCAAGAATATCTCTGAGTTCAGGGTCAGTCTGGGACAAAGCAAGTTCCCGATTCAGGCATGGTGGTACACAACTTTAATCTGGGCCACACCTTCTGCTGAAGGCCTACATAAGGACATTGGAAAAAGGAAGATTCCCTCTTCTTTGCCTGCTTACACTTACTTGCCAGCACATCTGTTGGAATCTTCTTCTGTAGAAGACCAGATGAAACAACTAGCCTCGTGGGACTGAGCAACTACTAGATTCTTGGACTTCCCATTTACAGCTGACCATTGCTGGCTTAGTCTTGGACTATATACCATAAGTCATCGTAATAAATTCCCTCAATATAGAGAGACATTCCATATGTTCTGTGACTCACTCCAGAGAACTCTGAGTAAGACAGAAGTTAGTACAAGGAGTGGAGTGGATCAACCTGAGCTTAGAGTGCTACAGAGGCCAGAGCTGGAGAAGTGACACTAGCCCTTTAGAGGATCCCAGAAGATCATGTGTGGATCTGAGACACTGAAACAAGACACTGTAACACTGAAGTTGCCTTGGAGACCCCAAGATGTTCGAGATGCCAGAGCCATGGACTATCTGCTGAGGAAAGCTGCTAACAGGGAGTGGGACCAGCCCAGGAGAAAGAAGTTTGTTACATTCAACAAAGATGAAAAAGAAGTTGAGAAATCTGAAGACTGCTTTGACATCAGACATGGATATGCAGAGTTTGGAGTTTGCCCAGATGGTTTCCTGTGTTGCATTTGGGGATTACAGTTAATTGACTGGATGAATCTCAGAAGAGACTTTACACTTTTAACATTATCAAGACTGCTATAGACTATGGGGACTTTAGTAGTTAGACAAAATGCATTTTGCATTATGCAATGTTTAGGTGTGGCCCTCATAGACTCATGTGTTTGAAAAAGCCTATGGGGCCCAGGAAGTGGAATGTGATGGTTTGTTGGCCCAGGGAATGGCACTATTAAGAGGTATGGCCTTGTTGGAGTAGGTGTGTCACTGTGGGTGTAGCTTTAAGATCATCATCCTCACTGCCTGGAAGCCAGTATTCTGCTAGCAGCCTTCAGATGAAGATATAGAACTCTCAGCTCCTCCTGCATCATGCCTTCCTGGATGATGCCATGTTCCTGCCTTGATTATTATGTACTGAACCTCTCTACCTGTAAGCCAGCCCCAATTAAATATTGTCCTTATAAGAATTGCCTTGGTCATGGTATCTGTTCACAGCAGTAAAACCCTATCTAAGACAGATAGGGCACAGTCTCATGAAATCCCTTCTCTCCCTGAAGAGCCATAGACAGATAATGGCTGCTGGATGAGTGGGAACCGTTTCGTTCTGTGGAATATACACTGGTAAGTTGTTCATGCTCCAGTACATAAATTAGACCCTGACTCATACTCATACAAAAGAAAAACAATCACACTGAAAGCAACACAAAAAGCAAAACATGGGATGCTAACAGGAGGGAAGATGTGTGTCAGAGTGAGAGAGGCTTAAGAGTGAACAATGGGAGGTCAAGAGGATCACAATGCTTGTATATATGTATGAAATTGTCAAAAATTAAAATGAGGTCATGTTGTATACTTTAGAAATATTGCCGTTGTGGAAATGCCAGAAAACAATAGAGTGGGCATATCATTCAAATATTTAATTAGACTAGAACAACAGCCATGGTAACATAGGTGCATTTTCACAGATAGAGGGAAAAAGGTTTGATAAATGATAAAGATACTTGCTTTACTCTTTTTTTTTAAAGTTCTCTTTGATTCCAAGAAAACTCATTAGTATGAAATCACTAGAAAACCACATGAGCTAGTATTCTGAATTACCTAGAGTAATAACATAGTCTAGGTTAAAGCTTCGAAACCTTATGTAGTCAGAGGGAAAGGGACCCTCAAGGAAAAGACCATGTCACATCGAGTGTCCTTCTTATGTCATGTATCTCTCTAAACATCCTTGTAGGTGAAAAAAAAAAGGTTTTGATAAAGGTTTTACTTATTAATTTTGGGAAGGATCACTTGAAAAGTTAGCTTATAAAAATAAAACCAGAAAAGAATATATTTGCTGAAAACATTATTTATATACCTTGTGTTCTTTTCTAGAAGAGTAGCATTCAGTCCACAATCATGGTTTTCACAGGTTACAGACATGGGGGAGTCTTTCATTTTTTTTGCTGTTTTTTTAATGAGAATCAGTAAAAGGATGTGACTCATGATTTCAAGATAGATGCTTCTATGTGCAAAAAGCAATGGAAACACAACACACAGTAAAATGTTTATGTTGTATATGTAGGATGAAACTTAAAAAGTTGCAAAACGAGCTATAAAGAATTTATACCCACTTTTAAAAAAATGTGTGACATATCCTAGTTTGATAGATTAAAGTGATAAGAATTCAGATGGTGTAAGATCCCTTGGTACAACAGTTAGAGCTGGCCTGTGTGGTGTTCCTTTTGGTTTGCCTCGAAGTAGCAGATCTAGTGTATTTGCTCATGCAGAAGATAATAGTTGGTAATCAGGATCGTTTTCTCGTAAAGCACTATCCAGGACACTTACAATGGCTGGTCCTTATAATAGTATATTGAAATTTCCTATTGAGATTCATTTTGTATAATTAATATACACTAATAAGAGTAGAAAAAGGCAAAGAGATGTTCAGTAAGAAGAAATGACTTCCATTTAAAGTGTTTATAAGCAAGGAAATGAAAATCACAATTATTTAAAGAAAAACAGTGTTTCTGTACAAGCTAAAGCTCACTGATGGGGAGAGAAATTTTTAATGAAAGTAATTATGGCAGAGCTTTCAATCTCAAACAAGGAATATTTTTGGGTGTCAAAGATAGGAAGTGGGGATATTTGAAGTTAGCTTCTTTGTCACAGAAAAACTAGAAACAGAATAAAGGTAGAGATATGTTTGTTTTCAGGAGATACCAGAGGACTATTTTTTTAATTAATATCCTAGGTTGTCAATAGGATGTGGGCCTCATAGGGAAAGGACTCCATGATATATTGGAAGGCTTAACAAATGAAAACTTAAACAATTTAAAAATATCAACCCTTAAGTCTCTGTTCCACTTTTGTCCCTGCATTTCCTTTAGACAGGAACAATTCTCCATCAAAAATTTTGAAGATGGATGGGTGACCTCATGTCTTACCTGGAGCCATGTCTATCTACTGGAGGTGTTCCCTTCAGGTTCCATCTCCTTACTGTTGGGCATTTCAGCTAATGTCATTGTCATTGAGTCCCAGCAGCTTCTCCCATCTCAGGTCTCTTGGACATTCTAGAGGTTACCTTGTCTCCCACCCCCACTGCTACATATTTCCATTCATTCTCCTGGCTCTCTGGGCTTTTCTACTTTCTCCCCCCCTCCATACCTGATACTACCCATCTTTTCCCTTTCCATTTCATCTCCCCCCAAGTCTCTCCCTCCCTCTGCCTCCCATGATTATTTTGTTCCCTCTTCTAAGAGGGATTGAAGTATCCACACTTGAGACTTCCTTCTTTTTAAGCTTCCTACAGTCTCTGAGTTGTGTCATGGGTATTCTGTACTTTTTGGTTAATATCCACTTATCAGTGAGTACGTACCATTCATGTCAATTTGGGTCTGGGTTACTTCATGCAGGATGATAATTTCTAGTTCCATCCATTTGCCTGCAAAATTCACTGAAGGAAAGACCATCCAGTGACCAGCCCAATTTGGGATCCATCCCATGTGCAGGCACCAAATCCTGACACTATTACTGGTGCCATGTTGTGCTTACAGACAGGAGCCTAGCATGGCTGCTCTCTGAGAGGCTCTACTAGCAGCTGACTAAGGCAGATGCAGATACTTACAGCCAACTTGGGACCTCTATGGAAGAGTTAGGGGAAAGATTGAAGGAGCTGAAGGAGATTGCAACCCAATAGGAAGAATAACAGTATTAATTAACCCAGACACCTCAGAGCTCCCAGAGACTAAGCCACCAACAAAAGAGCATACATGGGCTGGTCCAGTGTCCCTATCACATATGTAGCAGAGAACTGACTTATCTGGCCTCAATGAGAGAGGATGTGCCTAATCGTGTAGAAACTTGATGCCCCAGGAAAGAGGGATGCTGGTGGAGGTGAGGTGGGGGTGGATAGATGGGTGGTGGTGGGTGGAGGAGCACATTCTCAGAAGCAAAGGGGAGGGTTGAATAACTCTGGGACAAGGTTCTAGGAAGGGAAGCAACATTTGGAATGTAAATAAAAATAATTAAAAAACCAAAGTATTACACAATTACTTCTAGAGTATTAGTCTTTGGTTGATTTTTGATTCAGACCTCAGGTTTGGGTAATAGTTACAGGATATTGAGGAGAGGGGACAAACTTCAGGAGTCAGTTCTTGTCTTCCATGTTTTGAGGCAGGGCATCTCTTGTTTCTGTTGTCAATACATGCTCTTGCCTCTGCTTCCTGTCTCATCATAGAAATGCTGAGATTACATGCACACAGTTTCTGGCTTTTACTGGGGTTCCCTGGTCTTGAACACAAGACATCAGACTTGTGGGACTCATACATTACTCTATGAGCCCTATCCCTAGCCAGTCATTAATTTTTGCAATGGCAAATATTCTACCATTGAGCTCAATCCTTGGTCATTAGAAATTATTAGCTATATGGTTTTCATATTTGTTTAATGTGTACTTATATCACCTCTCAAACTCTTAATTCAGCCAGTGTTCTTTTGATAGGTCCTCATGGATTGATTTCAATACTTTTCTTCTGTTTTAATTGTACATCCCTTTTCATATATGGGCATATCAGATCTTCTCAGGAAGCAAATGATTTAAATAAAATTATCAAGTTATTAATAAATTTTCAATTCATTCACTTTAATTAAAATCCTAGGAATGGAAAATGCTCCTCAGAACTCTTCCTTTATATTATACATCTTGACAGTTTATATAATTAAAATATGTTTTCTTGTTTCACTGCTACCATTTAGCACATTTACATGAAATTACAAAATTAGTAGAAATATAAAGATTATCTTCTTCACCCAAAAAAGAAATAATGTACTAGTGAAGTATATTTGAAATATAGCATGTTTCAATGATGGAATAGCTCATATTAATTTCAAAAATGTTGACATCTAAGGTACAACTGCTTCTTTACTTTACATTGTTCTTGAGATTCCTTTTAAACATTGTAAAACCTGAGGGAATATGAGAAATAATACTAAAATCTATGCTTACAGCTGAGTGGGTATTAGCTCATGACCCAAATAGTTCATTGATTAAATATGTTTATCTACATTTAGCCTTTAAATTATGAAACACAAGAAATGAATTCTGTATCCAGGCATAGCAGCACACACATTTATGATGGGTTTCTGGAGGTAGGGTGTGGTTTTGATTTACAAGCCCAGTGCCTGGCATGTAGCAGGTGTTCAACAGCAGTGTGAGTGTTCTGAGTCTGAGGCAATATTGCAATGTAGAAGCACACATGAGACTCCTAATGCAGAGGAGTTACCTTTCATTCCACAGGAATTTCTAGCCCTTTTCATTTTGAATACGGTCATAGTTGTAAAATCCTAGACTTGGAATTATTTATCCACAAAGTGAAAAAAAAATAGAAACAGAAAATAGTAAATTTTAAAAATTACTTGTATTATTAATTAATGCATTATTAATTAGTAGCTTTGCAGCCTGGAATACAACCACTATGCCAGCAGCAAGCTAGCTTTTGCATGTCGCACAGCTCCTTCAATTACATTTCAAATATCATATGTTGCCACAACATTCTATCTTTGTTCAGTACCTCCCTGCCTTGCAGTAGTTCACCAAACAGCTCCAGAATCTTGAAAGGCAGACATGAAACTCATCTTTGAGAAAATAATAATAGCAGAAACAGCAGACAATAGAGTGATGTTACTCACAATGGCATATTATAACAATATCTTCCCAGTATAGGACAGAGCTTGTTTGGTTTGAGGTAATTACTGATATATTTGACTTGGGGTGACAGCTATTTTATACATTTGCTAGATAAGGTAGATGTCATATACTTTTCACATTTAAAATTCATATCAACATCTAATAAATCAGAGTATTCCAATGGGGTGAAAATGAAACAAAGAATTTGAATGGTGTTGGCAAGGAAGAACGTACTCATGTCACTACATTCTTGTAATGACAAAATCATCTGATTCATCAGAGCTTGGCTTTCCAATTAAACCTATGGCCCTTTAAATACCATGGCTTGAAGTGTGATCATTAAATGTTATTTGGATATTCTTTGATCTAATATTTGAATTTTATATTACATATAAATATATTCATGCTTTATAGAAATAATAATGTATGGGAAAATGTGTTTTTTCTTTCATGTATTCTTTCTATTCACTTGGTAATTCTTAGGATTAATTCATTCTTTGGATTACCCATAATCACTGAGTCTACAAGTCACCACATCTATAAAGTTACCACTTTTCGAGGGGTCAGAATTTTATTCCCATAAATGCTGTTGTCCAAATTTATCTCTCTTATTTGATGATTTTGAACTTACACAAAAGAATGGGATATAAGATGTTTTGTTTCCCTTATGAAAATGTAAGAAAATATTATAATACATTTTGAGCCTGGGGAACATTCTCAATAGGAGTGTCTCAGTGTTAGAATATCTCAATAGAGAAGGAAAGTACTCTTTGCACTCCCTTTCTCTTTCCCATCTTCAGTCACCCAAAGTAGTACTTGTTTCAGATGGAACGATTTGGCACATGGGAAAATGGATGCAGGGAGAAGACAGTGAGCAACTATTTAGGCCAATGACTGATGTACCATTCCAATATAACAACAGCAGCAACAATGCAAACATTTCCAACACAGTAACGTTTTGCTTAGTTTTTCATTGCTCCTTTCTGAGCTGCCAGCTAGCTAGCTTTTATTCTGCTTGCTTGCTCTTCTGTCAGAATGGAGAGCCACCAAAATAAAGTTGTGTGTGTTATACCACTTCTTCTTTGAAAGCAAGCAGATGAGACCCATTTCCTCAGTATTTTGGCCTGTACTGTTACCCCTTTGTATTGAGAGAGCCACCTCTCTCAGTACAATTTAAAGGTGTATGATAATGACACAGACAATTGTTGAGCAGAAGGTTGTGGCTTAATTGCAGAAGAGAATTTCACAATGCTTTAAGGGATGGTTGCTGCTTTCCTGAATTTAGTGAAAACATAAAAGATGAAAATCAGGTTAAAAACTAAAAGAAACAACAAAAGTGCTTCAAAACATGGATGGGGAAAGCCTTGGAGACCTTAACCCTACATAAAGAACTACAAGTAACTAAGCAATATTGAAGGGGAAAAACAGTCTTCCTCAGAGACAAATATACTGATTGGTTATCTAATTCCAACCAGTCATCCCTGAAAAATACACAATGTGTATACATTTATAAATACTGCACAAGTTGTACTTACGGCATATAGAAAAATAAATTTATACACACACACATACACACCTATTAATAGATAAAGAGACCATGAATTTGATATAGAATATGACAGGGTATATGGGAAGGTTTGAAGGAAGGAAAGGGAAGGAGAAATTATATAATTATAATGTGATCTAAAAAAATAATTTTTAAAAATGACTAGCAAATATTTTTTTGCTAATTCCTCTCAAGTGAAATGAAACTACAAATTTAATAAAATGCAGATGCACAGAAAAGCTTTTTATCATTTCACATAGAAAGATAACAGAAATCTAGAAACCATTGAATAACTCACCTTCAAGCTCATCTATCCTAAACAGTATTGTCATTATGACTAATCTTTTTATATTCTCTTAAAGGTTAAGAAACTGTTAACCGTATAAAATGCATGGTATTTTTGTAGTATTTAGCCATAGCTGTTAAAATAATAACAGCATTCCAGTCAAATGTAAAATATATACCTAAAATTTAAGAAATTCTTAATATATAATTGTAAATCTTCCAAGATCCAAGAACAACAATGTCACCAAAATTGAACATGTTTGTTGTTTCACATTGTTTAAAATGATAATCGACACCACCACCACCATCACCACCATCACCACCACCTCCATCACCACCACCATCACCATCACCTCCACCACCACCACTGCCAACACCTCCATCACCACCACCATCACCATCACCTCCACCACCACCACCACCACCACCACAACAACAACAACAACAACCAATCCTCTGTGTCAATGCCATACAACTAAAAGAATTATTTTGATGTATAGGTGGGGTATATATGCAAATAGAATAAAGTAAGTGATTTCAGAATTGAAAATGTTTTACTTTTCAGTTACTAGAACTGATTCTTTGAGTTCAATTAGAAGAACTATCTGGCATGCATCTTCGATAGGAAGGAGAAGGCATCGGGAACAATTCATTCTAAGTCATGGATAACCAATTTTATAAAGCATTTTTAAACATGCAGGGTTAAATGAAGTTTGTTTTTAAGAAAATAGATTGTCAGTAATTGTATATATAATAAAAATGCTGAAGCTTAATGAATTCATAATTGGATTATTTATCATGTAAACTGGTAAATGGGAAACATTAAGAAACAGATCATTTCAACTAGTGATGTAATGGATGAACGAGTCTATAGCTCAGTGAAAGATTTTACCATGACCTTGTATAATGCTTTAGGAATCAAGTGAGTCTTAGGAACAGATATAGGGCTCTCTTGGTGAATTTAATATCTCCAGTATTTAGTTCCACCACAGTAACTTTGCTTTCAGCTCTGCAAAATACTGTGTTTCAAAATCATATCTAATTAAGAAAAACCTTGGCATCATGTGATTTGTATGGCACTATGCCCTTGGGTTTTTTTTCCATACTTTATTTACATTCCAAATGTTTGCCCCTTTCCAGATCTCCCCTTTGGATCCTCCCCATTTCCTCCCTCCTCCCCCTGCCACTATGGGGGTAGTCTCCCACCCACCCACCAAGCCACTCTCGTCTTCCCTCCTTGGCATTCTCCTATACTGAGGCATCTAACACCCTCAGGCCCAAGGGCTTCTCCTCCCCCTGATGGCTAACAAGACCCACCTCTGCTGCATATGTGGCCAGCACAATGGGTCTCTCCATGTGTATTCTTGGGTTGGTGGATCAGTCTCCAGGAGTATCAAGGGGTCAGGCCAGTTGCCACTGTTGCTACCTCCTTGGGGCTGCAAACTCCCTCAGCTCCTTCAGTCCCATCTCAAAGTCCTCCACCTAGGACCTCACACTCAGCCCTACTGTTGCTGAAAGGTGACTCTTGGGTATTTTGAACTTTTGGGCTAATAACCACTTAACAGTGAGTACATACCATGTTCATTCTTTTGTGACTGCATTACTTCGCTCAGTATGTATTTTCAAGTTCCATCCATTTGTCTGCAAATTTCATGAAGTCATTGCTTATAATAGCTGAGTAGTATTCTATTGTGTAAATGTACCATGTTTTCTGTATCCATTCCTCTGCCCTTGTTTTTAAAGTACCTATCTATCTGGGTTTTAGCAAAACAGGAGAAAAAGACACCATGAATTTAGCTCCCCTCACAGAAGGTAAAAAATTCCAGTTGTGTACAGATAAAAGGATATTAATAATAATCTCAGAACACAGCACTGAGGCTGAAATGCCTTCTTGAACTTAAAAACATTAAAATCTTACATTAAATGTTAAGGAAGTTGGTTTCTTCTGATGTGTTGTTTTTCTTCTACACATTTGCCACAGTGAGAGGATTCCCCAGAGCCTGTGGTTTCAGTTGTGGGGATCCATCTTGCTCTAACAATGGATGCACTTGTCTTGGAGTACAGTTCTATATCAGGAGAACTAGACTGTCAATGGTCAGCAAGAAATAAAATAGTGAGTAGGAATCACAGCAACATGTTATACAGATGCTGACACCATATTCTAGACAACAGCAGTAAAGTCAAAGAGACCAACAAATGCATACCGGGGCCACGAACTCAGGCTGAAGCTCACAGGATGAGGTTGACAATTCTATCTGATTTAGTAGCTCACCAGTTGTTTATTCAACCTTGGAACCAAGCTTAAGACTCTATCTAGGTACCGAGAAAAGCTGTGTGACCTTGGATATTTGTCTCTATTCTGTTGAACCTTAGATTCTAGCCTAAGGCTTTGCTTATGGTATGCCACAAAATTATGCACTGGCTGATTTGTGCTCATTATACTTGTTCTTGATTGTATATTCATTGTGTGACCTAGGACAGTTCTTCTTAGTCTAATGTGGTCCAAAGAAGCCAATTAGATGGGTATCCAGATACTAAACAATATGCCTCATTTGGAGAAAATTCTAACAAACATTCTAGAACAAATGGTATCTGTAATTATTTAAAAATATAATTATAATTAAAGTCAGGGAAAAACATATATGATTATGCTTCCCTGATATTCCATATTGAAAACCACACCTATGAAATAAATAAAAGCATAAAAAATAAACATTCTAATGACTGAAAAAGACAAAACAAAGCCATTATGTGAGGAATAATACTATTTTCAGCATAACAAAAATAGTATAAAATTTAGGCAAATTAATAGACCTAACAATATAGCTCAGCATGCTTTCTGATTATAATATCAACATAAATATTTAACTTTGTTTCTTAGCATCAATAATAAAATAGTACTTAAGATTAAAATTGTCACTCACAATAATAGTATAATGCCTAGAGATAGTCTTAACAAAAGGGACAAAGTCCTAGGTAGAAAATAAAATTGTTTTACTTCTTAAAATAAAATGTTTGAGTGCTATATGAGATAACTCTAGGTAACAGATTGAATGTATCCTTATCAAACGTATACATCCCACCTCTCCATGATACATTTAATTCTAATTACACTAAAATCTAGAAAACACAAATGTAATAATCTAAATTTTATATGGACTGGTAAAGTTTCAAGAACAGCAAAGTTAATTTTAAAAGAGTAACAAAGAATGGAAGCTTCGCATCAAAATAGTAAAATATATACTAATTCACTAAAAAATTATATTAGTGAACTTGGTTGGGAATGAAGATTAATGTTAGAATATCTGATTATCATGTGAGCCCTAGATTCACTACCCAGTATCACAAAACATTAAAAGGTACCCTAATTAGTAAATAATGATATTGGCATAAGTAAATAGATTAAGATGACAAAGTAAGAGGCTCTGAAGTATACAAAGGTATATATTATAAATTTTTCAGATTAGAGGATTCATTAGAACTTGAAAAATTTAGGTTACTCAACAAAAAGTCTTGTTGGTACATTTGGTCTTAAATCCCCTTATTATATACCAACTAAACTGTAGATATAAGAAGATTCTTGTACCTGAATGTTAAAACAACACACAGAAACACAAAAGAACATATCTCAAAATTTAAGTCACAATAGAATTGCCTAAATTTGACAGGAAAAGCAAAATGCCTGAAAAAATGTCATGCAATTTCATAAGAACAAAAATAGTACTAAAGTGATAATAAGACATTAGAATTAAATGTACATTACTAATTGTTAATAGATATTCATAAGTCATAAGAACAACAATGTATATGACTTGTATTATAGAAAATATACTTTTGGATAACTAAAGAAGAATTTCAAGAAACACTAGAAAAAGAATATGACTGGATAAATTACAGAAATAAAAGTTAGTGTAATAAATAAACTTATACTTAGCTGAATAAATATATTCAATCAAGACAATGAAAAAAATGATGAATTATTAAAAAAGTCTTCTAAAATCAAGCATTGTCCAAACATCTGAAGTGTAAACTACAAAGTCCTAACAGTAGAAATTGGATCCTGTAGAATATGGAAAGATTTCTCATATTTATACATTGAGAGAATAAACACTGCTAACATTTATTACCCAAAGTGATCTACAAATCAACGAAATCTCTACCAAAATTCTAGTAACATTCTTCACAGAAATGGAAAATGTAACCTTAAAATTCTATATTGATATATAAAGTAGACAAAGAAATCCTAATAAAAAATGTAACACTGAAAATATCATACAACCAGACTTCAAATTCTTCAAATTCTATAATGGACATAGTAACCAAAACACTACTGTATTGGTACAAAAGCAGACATGCAGACCAATGTAACAAACGTTAGATCCTACAGACTAAATGACTGCAGCCAAGATTCTTAGCAAAGTTGTTTTAATCAGATGATGGACAAAACGGCAGCTTTGTTAACAAATGAGATTGGAAAATCAGTCATCTTCATTGGAAGTCTGGAACTAGATCTGTCAGTCTGCATAAGGAGCCATTGAAAATCAAAGACTTTAAGATTCTAATATAAGACTCCAAACTTTGAAACCACTATTGAAAAACACATCAAGATATATACATGAGCAATGACTTTCTGACTAGGACTACAATAGCTCTTGGGATACCAGTAAGTAGTGCAAATGAGAGCACATTAAATTCAAAATTTCTGTGCATTAGAAGAATCAACAGCACCAAGGGACTTCCTACAGAATGAAAGACATTGTTTGGCAGCTATTTTCCCAAATGAAACAGCAAAGAACACAATCAATAAAATGGTAAATGAACTGAGGAGATAATTTTAAATGACCAATAAAATATGAAGAAAATTTCAACCAGGAAAATTGTAAACTACATCAAAAGTCTTTCTCATACCAGGTAGAATAGCTATCACCAGGAAAAACAAAAACAATAAGAAAATACACCCTATTTTTTTGGAGAAAGCAGGTAAATTAGATTCATCATATCTTGATTGTATGAATATAAGTCATCTTTGTTGTGTAATGAGTATGGTAGCTTGTAGAACAATTACAAACAAAACAACCATACGTCCTGCCTATACTACTTTGGGGTGTATGCCCTACATCATCAAATTCAATTTAGTGTAGGAATACCTGTATAGTCATATTTATTGATGCACAGTTGAGGTAAGACAATTTATTGAATCAGCAAAGGTCTACATCAGTGACTGAATTAATAAAGTGTGCATGTCTATGGATGTTATTGTATTCAGACATAAAGAATGAAATTATGTAGTTCTCAGGAAAGAAATAGATAAACTAGAAATCATTATGTTCCCTGAAATAAGACAAAATAACAAAGACAAGAAGCATGCATTTCTAGGAGATATGCAATATGAAAATAGCATTAAAGCTGAATAGTTTCATCAAATATACAGAATAAGAAGTTGGTCATGTAAGAGAGAATACAGGAACTAAAATACTTTTAAAAAAATCTGCCCTTGCTAGTATCTTGAGTTTTGAATTCTAGTTTTCAAATTATGAGTGAATGAAACTCCACTCTTCCAGCCATTAGTTCTTGACAACTGTATGGAGATGCTCATAAAGTAATGCTTGGAGTCTTGTCCTTTGATCAAGTTTTCTGGAACCGAAGGAGGAAAGAATTTTCACTGTTCAGTAACATGGTATGTTTGGTGAGCACAATGCTAGGTTAAGCTGTTCATACGGTATCAATATTTAAGTCTTTCAAGGATATGGTGCACCTTGGAAAATACTTTCTTTCCTGGAAAGTAGTCAATGGTAAATATTCAAACTGTTTATTTGAATCATGTTAGTTTACAAAAAATCATGGAAGGTGATCTGAGCAAGTAAGTTAATGAAAGAAGAATTGAAGGAAACATTTTTTGACTTCACCTACTAATGATGCCTTTGAAATTTCACATTATAATTCAAGACACAGGAAACCTTACTACAGTTTGTCTCTAGTCTCTATTGCTTCAACTCATAACTAATTGGAGACTGTCAATCAATTTAAGAACAAGTTGTAGTCTCCATAGCAACCTCTTGTTTCATAGAAGTCATCATGAATGTAAAACTGAGAATGAGTGATAGATTTAGTTTCTTTAATAGAAGCAGAGAGGTTAAGGAAGTTTCTTCACAAAATTGGCCTTTAGGGCATTAGAGCACAAACAGTAAAAATAAGACTTTTACTAAATCCCATTGATACTCAAAACTTAGCATTTGTACAATTAGTCTAAAATATCATTTCAGTGATTGAAAGTCATGTAGCCAGTATGAGATCTATGAAGAATTAAAAGTCTATTTTCCTATAACAATTGTCTTTTGTATTAGTTACTATGACAACATATCCACATGAAATAACTCAAAGAAGGAATGGTTTATTTTAACTGATGGTTTCAGGGTATTTCAGTCCATCACAGTGTGGAAGAGCTTGCAACTTCAGCTTCTTTAAATGGGGGCAGAGCACTGAACATGGAATGGTGCTAGAGGCTGCACTTGTCTATTACTTTCAAAAGATTGCTCCCAGTGCCCCAACTCCACTAATGAGGTTCTCAACTTCAAAACAAATACCAGTATCTGGGGAGCAATGTTAAAACACAAATGTCTGTGGGAAGCATTTTACATTAAAACCATAATACCTACAAGGCCTTATTAAAATTCATATTCCTGAGAATTACCTTTGATTTCAAGAATTAGAATTCCTGGGTATGACTTAGGTCTATGATTTAAAAAAAAAATATTTGTGTGTAATATTTTATAGATGCCTTACCTGGGATATTTTTCCAATGTGATTCTATATGTCATAGATTTAGAGAACAGGGGTGCATTTGTGCATGCTAATTAGCTAGAGTTTATATATGCATACATGTGTATGTATACATATATATTTCAAAGCATGATAAATTGTATCTGTCATTTATAAAAAATGAATATCCTTCCCAGGGCATGTGAGAATGGCTCAAAAAAGATGCTCAGTTTATACAAAACCCAAGGTTGCATATTTCACCAGGGTATCTCATTAATCAACACAAGAATTTCATCAAAGAAAGAACAGGTCTAGTCTCATTAAAGAATCCAGGGAAATGAGATACATGTTATGGAGACCACTAACCCCACACACAAGTACAGGTATGTGTAATGGCAAATCTTTCAAAGTTGGTCAAACTATAAATCCTCCTTCATTAGTTCCTTTCTACAATACTGCAACAAAATCGTTGTCCAAAACAACTTGTGGAAGGACTTAGGCTCACAGTCTGACGATGTGGTCCATCATATTGGGGAATGAATGGTGTTAAAAGAGTGAAGTTTTCTGTGCTTATCAGCAAAGAATAATGATGCTGATGCTCATCTTCTAGTCTTCCTTTTATTTAATCCATGAGAGAGATGCTAAACACAACAAAGAAGGGCAAGACTCTTCTTACCTCAATTAAACTAATCTAGGTATAATTCCTCACAGGCATGTGTCTAGACTAACCTATTTTATGCAATCTCTCTGAGGCATGTTCAAAGAATTGTCTCCTGAGTGATTATAGAGCCTATCAAATAAATAATCAACATTGATCATCATGCCTATCATAGTATTATTAATGGATTTAAGGTTTATACTCCAATAAATTTTCTAGAAAAGAAAGTGAGATAAAACAGTGCAATTCCATTCAGTATATCCTTGGATGATGGCAGTAGAGCCCCACCAGGAGACATCACAATAACAGCGTTTAACCATAATCATGATGTCAGTATTTTTATTTAAAATGTCATATTAGGTGTTTCAATGTCTTTTTGTAGGTTAGACCAAAGATTATGATGAGATCACATGATGAGATGAGAATGAGATCCAGGAATGAACTGCTATGCCTTTGTTCACCATGAACTCTAACACTATCAAGGAGAAGGTCTAATGTTCAAATACTCAAACTCAAATGGATATTTTGGTAAGCATATGGACATCCACTTTAGATCAAGACCTGAGCTGTAGCTTTGCCATGTGTAGAAAGGTGTATAAAAAGGAGAACCAAACATTTCAATGTAATGTTGCTCCCTCATAAAATGGATGTAAAACCAGTAATCCATACATTGGAGAGGTGTCAGAATATACAAATCACCCATCTTGGTGCCCTAAAATTCCTCACAAGAGATGTTGCTAGATCAGAGTAAGCACCATCACCAAGACTTTGAAAGCACTCAGAGATACCTGAATCAGCACACATCAGAAAGGAAGAATCGGGAGTGATGAGTTGCTATTATGTAGAACTTCTGACACACAATGAGGTATGCATTGTTTTGGAGGAGACAGAAAAGAATGGAGAGTCATTGTGTGTTGAGAGCTTTTGGTGCTGCTTCTAGGAATTTGGCATTTGTCTCTGGGCTCAGACAAGGAAGTAGGCTCAGATAGGAATTTTAGAAACAGTGACCATGGGCCTTTGTTTACTACTTTGCTGAATTACTACCTTATGTGACCTCTTTCCTTACTGCTTTACTTAATTATTGCCTTGTGTGATCCTTGTGCTTACTACTTTACTTAATTACTATCTTATGTGATCTTCTTGTTTACTACTTTGCTTAATTACTTTGCCTTTGATCTAAGAACTGACCATGGTTTTCTGATATACCTAGAATAATATAAAAGCAGGCTGGAGCGAAATAAAGCTGCTTCAGTCTCAGTACAGGCTGGAGTCATGTTATAATTTTGTCTAGCAGTTATTCTTTTTCTATCTTCACTCCCTCACTTGAGACCCTGTTGACTGACCAAGCTGGCTTGGTCAATTACACAGAACACTATGGATATTTATAAAAGCTTGGAGAAATTCAATGACTACCTGAGCTTTGAGGAGACTTGAGAACCCAGCTGTGTTTGAGGACTGACAGTGACCTTGGCTTTGCTTTTCTGTCTGGGTTTTATTGAGCAGGAGCTAGAGGAAACCTAACATGGTTTGGCTGCTTAGAGCTAATCCCAGCTTCCTGACTAAAAACGAAGCTGATAAGTGAGACCTTCAGTTTTCCTTCAAGTTGTTATAGTCTGATTCACCAGGGTAAGCAAGGAAGCATTATTTTGGGAAAAAGCTGTTACTAGGAAAATGACTTATACATTTGTCTCAGAAAACTCAGTCTCCTTAGGACTTATGCCTAGTAGTCAGAGGACAGAGAGAGTAAAGAAATTAACCTTGACATTGTGTCTAAAACAAGCCAACAGTACATGTTGGGTATCTTACCTTTATAATACTTAGCATAAGCTTTTAGGAGTGATGCTCCGCCTTAAGAGCAGCTGATACTCAAAGGGTTTAAATTACATTTCTCAAAGATTTTCAAGAAATAATTAATGAACAAGTAGAAAAAGTCACATCTTTTCGAAACCAAGACAAACATATCAAATATACTATGCTACCTAAATTTCATATGTTGTGTGACTATTGCTTTACATTTGCATTCATTTAAGAATTACATTAGAGATTAAAGAATCCTTAAGTACACCATTTCCCAAAGGAAGCGCTAGCTGTTTTGTGAATTTTCCTAGAGAGAGATGTGAACAAACTTTTTTACCATTACCTATAGAGTAGTAATGGAATGTTAAAGAAAGGATTCCAGCCAAAGCTAGTTTACTGAACAACTAAGTTTAGCAGGATTAACTGCAGGATAGTAGGTGAGGATTTATTTAAAGAAACCTGGGGGCTTTAAATGTAGATTAGAGCTGAAAAGTCCAGCACAGCATGGATGAAGATTCATGAAAATTTTTATCAAAGAATATTTTCACAACTTTCAGGTATTGTGGAGAGTCTCCTTTCTCCAGTGGTTGTTACTACTTATGTAATAACTTTTAAGAGGAGTCCTGTGAATCTTACAAGTTCCAGGGACTTCCTGAGACTTGTGAGTTGTTTACTTTGATCCTAATTTTCTTTACTTCAGAATCTTGAAGAGTGTCTCCCCAGGATGGAATATTTTATTTGGAGGAAATGAGTATATAATGTTGGCTAGCATTATTATTCAAGCATTCCAATATTATGATTCTTCTTTATTTCAGTATCAAGAATTAAGTGGCATCTTTCTCATCAACTACCATTTAAAGAACTGTGTGTGGACTGTAAATGGACTTCTCACTTTATACGCCTTCATTCTTGCTTGGGATTCAATCACAGTGCAAGAAATTCAACAACAATGACTGGACAAATCAAGTCACTGGTTTGATTGATCTGCCTTTTTCTTTAACACTTCACAATGCAACACATCTATATGCACCCCCTGTTGTGGAGTTGTAGATTGGTTCTAATGCTACTTGTGTTAATGTGGTTCCCAAGATTACACAGGAACCTGCACCATCTGCAGGGAACACTCTGAGGGGCCCTGTCCCCTGTTGGCTTTGATTGGTAAATAAAATTGCTGGTGGCTAATCTCTGGGCAAGGAGACAGAAGCTGGACTTTTCGGTTCCTGGTCAAGGAAATCAGGAGATGATGGGAAAAGAAGAGATGCAGACTCGATAGTTGTAGAAGACAGAGTATCAATCATGTAAAAGCCCAGGAAGAGCATTCCCAGGGGTCTCTCCAATTGGGTCTAGAGTAGCAAAGATGAAATATAGATTTTAGTAAGTAATAATTCAGGAGTATTGGAGAGGTGGAATTAGCAACATGGAAGTTAGGGAGAGGCCCAGACATTGAGCTGATGAAGGCGTATGGAACGAGAAGACTACATGTGTGTCTTTCATTCCAGAATCCAGAGCATTGAGGGGTATGGAGGAACTTGTACAACCACTGCCAGGGAGATTAGAGTGAATTAATCAACTACTGCATCACACTCTGCCCTCCACCACCACATAAAAATTAGCAAGGATATAATGAATTTCAGGCACAAAAGCATCTTGTCTTCCCAGCATCCCCAAATCATTTGGGTGGCCATGGCAGAATTTATAAAAAGAAAAATTAGCTTAGCTCTTCATTAGTGATCAGAAGCAAAAGCCATATATAATAGGCATACATCACAGCTGCAGATTTCAATTTTCAAATTGCTGATAGCATGGTGTCTCAGAATGTCAAAGTAGTGTGTCCTGAAGCTTTGAATTAAAAAAAAAAAAAACTAAATAAAATATTTACTGGGGAATGATCTTAAAATATTGGGTCAGGTGTAAACTATTGATCTCCTTTGTGAGTTTCTCAGTTTTCTAACTGAACTCCTCCTCTCTCATCATGGGATCTGTCTCACTTTTCTTTCTATATTCTTTTCAATCTAATCATTCTGAGTAAAAGAAGGAAAAAATCTGGGTTTATTTAAAATTGTGTTTAATGCTTGCATGCTTTGTATTTAAGACATTAAAATTAGGAAATTAGATAGATGCCTGCTAGCCAAGGCAATCTTCTATCCATTACATTTGAAGACCATTTTATCCCACTTCAGGAAACAGTTTCTCTTGTTTCATGCATTCCATAGTAACATTAAATCCAAATAGCCACTTCCTTTGTTTCACTGACAATGTACTGTTTGATCTATGGGCTACTGATAGTCTTTTGGCATTGTGCTTTTAACTATCCTTTTTCTTGCCTGATTTCATTAGAAATTTTATGTTGTACAAGTGCTATCTAAATTAAAGTTTGTCATATCCTTAGACACTGTTTCTAGATATAATCTGTCTATCTGTCTGTCTGTCTATCTATCTATCTATCTATCTATCTATCTATCTATAGTGGTTGATCATCTATCCATCCATCCATCCATCCATGCATTTATCTACCCCTTCACAGATGCTTACAAACTTCATCTAATGGAATCAAAAAAATAATTTTTCTGTTCTCTTATTCATCTGTTTTCCCTAATGTGGATATCACTAACTGAATAATGTGGTATCAATCACTTATAACTAAAATTAAATGGAATTAATATTTAATTCTCTCACAGTCAGTGCTGTTTTGAGACACAGAAACATTCCCATCATTGTATCTAGTGCTACTGTTTTCTGTTGGAAAGTTTGAGACAGAACCTGGCTATTATAGCCTACCATGACCTAGATTTCATCACATAGATCATGTTGACTTAAGCTTGTAATAACTGTTCAGAGTGCTGGAATTTACAGGTATGTACCCCTATACCTGGTTCAGAAAATAATTTTGAATAGTTTTGTAACAGGGATCTCTTGTATGTGATAAAGTAAGTTTTTTACACAAGCAAATATTATGTGGTTTTGAGGGGGTCAGTAATTAAAAGGAATGCCAGAACAATCCCTAGGTATTGTTACTATAGAATAGCCAATTAAACACTTATTTATTAGCTTCTCAAATATGACAGAATTCTTGCAGAATGTTCATGTTCATCGCTGGAATCTAAATATCTCTCACCTCACATGTATCTCATACCAAGAATCAACTAAGAAAGGGCCAGTAAGGACTCTAATTTTAGAGTGGTGAGTGTGTGTGTGTCCGGGGGAGAAATTACTTTATGATTTTCTGTTTAGACAAAATTTAAATAAATTGATCTGAGGTTTCCAAAGCTATACTCCTTAGGAAAGAGTTATTCATAACAAGTGGGAAGCATGCTTAGCTAGAGTTTAGAAGCTCATAGGGAGCAAAGAGGATACTTCTGTGATATTTAGAGAAAAAAATTACTTTTACCTATTTTGAAGCACGAATTGCTTCCCAGTATGTTCTTGGCACTGTGGTGCCTAGATAGAAGATTCTGTCAGTGACATGCAGAGCAGTCACTCCTGGGAGTGGGGAGGAGGGTTTAGTGTCTTATAGAAAACTGGTTAGCTCAAAGAATGGATGGCTTTTATATTATCAACATCAGCCATAGCAGAACCTGTGGAAATAAATCCTGGTGGGAGACACAACCTATAGAAATACAGGAGCCAGAGAAAAGCTTCTTCTGGGAAAAAATACCATGCAGTGAAATCTGACCACTACTCTGTGCTTATGTCCATGCAAAAAAAATGAAGTTTCTTAGTTTTTATCAAGAAGGACAATGAGAAACTTATTTGGAGAGGGTGAAACAGCTAGTGCTGGGACTTATACTTGTTTTTGTTTTTGTTTTTTAATGTATTTTCCTGTTATGATAGCTAACTTCATCACTTTTATAACTAATTTCACTGTCTTTAATGCTAAGATATTTTTTCTTTTTTTATTAGATATTTTCTTTATTCATATTTTAAATGTTATCCCCTTTCCTGGTTTTCCTCCCTGCAACCCCTGTATCCCATCCCTTCTCCCCCTGATTCTATGAGGGTGTCCCCCCACCCACCCACCCACTCCTGCCCTGGCATTCTCCTACACTAGGACATTGAACCATAGGACCAAGGCCCTCTCCTCCCATTGTTGCCTGACAAGGCCATCCTGTGCTACACATTCGGCTGGAGCCATGGGTCCCTCCATGTGTACACTTTGGTTGGTGGTTTAGTCCCTGGGAGCTCTGGGGGGGGGAGGGTCTGGTTGGTTGATGTTGTTGTTTTTCATATGATGTTGCAAACCCCTTCAGCTCCATCAGTCCTTTCTCTAACTCCTCCATTGTGCTTAGTTCAATGGTTGGCTGCAAACATCTGCCTCTGTACTTGTCAGACTCTGGTAGAGACTCTCAGGAGACAGCTATATCAGGCTCCTGTCATCAAGCACTTTGGCATCCACACTAGTGTTCGGGTTTGGTGACTGTATATGGGTTGGATCCCCAGGTGGGGCAGTCACTGGAAGGCCTTTCCTTCAGTCTCTACTCTATACTGTCTCCATATTTCCTTCCATGGAATTATTAATAGGAGTTGAGTGCTATATTCTAATGGGACATCTATACCACTCTCTTCCAATCTTACAGAACATCATAAAAAGGGGGAGTGACTGAAGAAGTAAGAGTGACAGTATGAGAAGGAGTACTGTGGCCAGTACACTCACATCCTCACAGAGGGAATGAGGACCTGACTTACAAAGGATGGGCCTGCTGATACAGGACCCAGCTTTCCTTATGGAGCTATGGGCAATTAATGGTTACTGGAGTTTTGTCAATAATAATGGTTTTAATGAGAATGAACCCTTATCACTCATATGTTTGAATAGTTGGCTGTCAGCTGATGAAACTGTTTGGAAAGGATAGGGAGGTGTGGCTTCATTAGAGGCGGTGTCTCACTGGGGAGGGGGCATCTTTTAGGTGTCAATGCCCTATTCCATTTCCGGTTAGTTCTCTCTGTGTCTCTCTCTGTCTCTGTCTCTGTCTCAGTCTCTCTTTCTCTCTCTCTCTCTCTGTCCCTCTCCACCCCATGCCTTCTACATTGCAAATAAGAGGGTAAATTCACAGCTACTGCCCCAGCACCATACCTGATTGCTATCACCATGGTTCCCACCATGATAGTTACAGATTTTAACCCTTTGGAAGATTAAACCCCCAATAAACATTTTATAAGCTGTCTTATTCATGGCATCTTCTCAGAGAAATAGAAAAGTAACTAAGTAAAAAAAAAATCTACTGGTAAATTGTGTGCTAAAATAAATAATCTTTTACCCACACTCTTAACAAGATAACAGTATCAAACATAACTTTTACAAAACAAAACAAAGACCCAGCTATACCACTCCTGGGCATATACCCAAAAGATGTTCCACCATATCAGAAGAAAGCACACTCCACTAAGTTTATAGAAGTTTTATTCATAATAACTAGACACTGGAAACAAACTAGATGTCCTTCAACTGAAGAATGGATAAAGAAATTGTGGTACATTTACAGAATGGAGTATTCTGTAACATTCAGCAATTAAAAACAAAGACACGAAATTTGCAGGCAAATAGATGGAACTAGAAAATATCATCCTGAGTAAGGTAACCCAGACCCAAAGGGACATTCATGGCATATATTTACTCATAAATGGATATTAGCCATAAAAGACAGGCACCATGTCACTTTCCACAGATCCAAAGAAGCTAAATAACAACGAGGGGCCCAGGGAGGATTTTTGAATCACACACAAAAGAGGAAATGCAATAGACATTGGAGGTGGATGGAGGGAGGGTTCTGGGTGGAAAATGGGGTGAGGAGGGGTATGGGGATGGCAATCATGTGTAGGGAAGGGGGATAGAGTTAGGAAGGAGAATGAAAATTGGTAGGGGGCATCTCTGGGTCTAGCTGAAGAACTGAGAAAGGGGAGGGTCCTGGGAATCTATGAGGGTGACCCTAGCTGAGACTTACAGCAGCTGGGTATATTGAGACTGACATGGCAACCTCCTGTAGCCAGCTGGGACTTCCAGTAAAAGTAGGGGGATTATCAACCCATTTGCAAACTTTTGACCCAAAATTTGTCTGGCCTACAGGATGTGCAAGAATAAAGATGGAACAGAGATTGAGGGAATGGACACCCAATAACTGGTTGAGACCCATACCATGGGGCAGAGCCAACTCCTGACACTATTAATAATACTCTGCTATGCTTGCATACAGGAGCCAAGCATAACTGTCTTCTGAGAGGTTTCATTCAGCAGCAGATGGAAACAGATGCAGAGACCCACAGTCAAATATCAGGCAGAGCTTGGAGAGTCTTGTGGAAGACAAGTGGATAAGATTGAATGAACTGGAGGGGCCAATACCACCAATAGAAGACCTACAGAGTTAAGTAACCTCTGCCCATAGGAGCTCACATAGACTGAACAACCAAGCAATGAGCACGTAGAGACTAGTTCCCTATACATTTGTAGTAGATGCACAGCTTAATCTTCATTTGGGTACCCTAATAATTGAAGCAGGGGCTGTCTCTGATTCTTTTGCCTGCCATTGGATCCCCTTCTCCTCACTGGACTGCCTTGTTGGGTCTTAGTGGGAGGGAATGCACCTAGTCCTACTACAACTTGATAGCCCAATGTGGAAGCTTCCCCTTTTCTGAGGTGAAGAGGGGGGTAATGGGGAGAGGGGTTTGTGAGGGTAGGAATGGGAGGAGCAGAGGGAGGGGCTGCAATTGAATGTAAAGTGAATAAATTAATACAAAATAATGCTGCTAGATTTAACAAAATGTAGATTACTTAATCAATTTTAGTAGTTAGAATTAAATAAACAATAATTTCTATTTTGTTTTGTTTTTCAAGACAAGGTTTCTCTGTGTGTAGCCCTGGCTGTCCTGGAACTCACTCTAGACCAGGCTGGCCTCGAACTCAGAAATCCACCTGCCTCTGCCTCCCAAGGGCTGGGATTAAAGGCGTGCACCACCACTGCCTGGCAAACAATAATTTCTAAAGTATGTATTTCTTTTTACACTAAAAATATCCTTAATATTAAATTAGATGAATGCATACTAGAAGGTAAATAAAATGTATATCTAGCTTTGAAAAAAATCTATTTATTCCCACAAAACAAACAAACAAACAAAAAACAATAAATAAAGATTCTCTGGGCTAAAGGAACAGTGAGTGTGCCTTTCATGTTATTTTGGCCAGAATTTCAGATGTTGGAGAAGAACAGAAGTCCCTTAAGTCTAAATGCACTGTGATAATTCCAGCCTGAGGGCACTTTCTTTGGTGGCTGAGAAGTAGAAATAATGAAATTTGGAGAGGGGAGACCCAGAAAGAGTTCCCTGATGGACATGGATGTATAACCCTTCAAAGCTGGGTGTACCTGTGTATGCCAAGTCAACAAGGGAACATGTGATTTATCTACCAGTTTTCACAGACTCTATGGACTCTTAAAAATACCTAACCTGATTATACTCAAATGATGTAAACATGTAAATGAGCATATCATTGCTCTTGAAAGTCATATACTCAACTCACATCTCAGGTAATAAAACCAGAGCCTGGAAAGTGGATCACTACTGCACCAAGTTGCCACACTGTTCAAACTGAGGAAACCAAGGCACAAAGCCACATCCCCAGAAGTAACTGATGCTAAAATTCTTGTTCATAAATAAATGCTTTTATAAAAACTCCTTTTTATAAAATGGGTTCACAAGTAAAAGATGGGCAGGTTGGGCAGCAGATGATACATGGCAGTGGGGAGGGAGTGAGAGAGGCAGTAAGCAGTGAGAGGGCCAAGCATCCATTCTTTTAAGCATGATTCTTGGAATAATTGAAATGCAAATGGATTAATATGGTAATTTAGGACAACTAGCATTACATTACAATGCCCTTTTAAATTGACATGGTGGCATAGCATAGAACTGGTAGGGAATTACTTGTTGAGTAAGTAATTTCTCTTTCCTTCATCTTGCTTCCATCCTTTCTCTGCCCTCTTTGGCCATTTTAGAGTCAGTGGAAAATAATTTATTCTTCAGCACCTCTTAAAGGTGGTTGAAAACTCATGGAATCTTGGGTTTTACAAGTGCATCTATTTAGCACCTCTGGCTCACTCAGCAGTCAGGGCATCCTGTTGGAATATTTACATACTCTTCCTGCTTCCCTGTGTAATATTCATTTTAAGACATCTGGGACTCTCTTGAGAAAGCACTGGGGTAAGCCCCAAAAGTAATCAATCAGAATTTGAAGCAAATTAGAGAGAGAGTTATCCCGTCTTACTGTGTCCTAGTAAAATACACACGTGCGCATGCATGTGCATGGGCATGCAAAGATGCATGCGCACGCACGCGCACGCGCACACACACACACACACACACACACACACACTTCATTTGTTCATTTATCCTTCTCTTTCCAAAGAGGTTTTAGACAGTTTTCACATCCTTGTCAATTTACCAAGTCCCTTATATCAAAAGCAATATTTATCTCATTGTTTCAAGATTAACATGCAAATAGCAGTCCTAATGCATGTAGGCTGTTAGTGGGTGTCAAGAGAAGTCACCTGTGCAGATGATGCTTATTCAATCTGTAGTAGGTTTAGTACTTTTACTAAAGTGTGAATTTTAATGCTATTTCTTTTTCAATAATAGCAGAATAGAAGTTTGGGATAGCAGGCCATCTAGAATTTAGTCATTCAGTTTTGGGGGGAGAGGGAATTCTGAAGATAGGAGGAAATGTATTCCCCTCACAATAGCAAAGCCTGTAGTATGTGACATCAGATAACAGCCTGACTTTCCCTCATAAAAAGCTAAGGTGCAGCCCTCTACTTGCCTTCATGATGGACTCTTGATGGGGTTATTCAAAGATGCAGATGCAATCCTATCTCATACAGTGCTCCGCAAGGATAGTATAATGGCAGGGCCATGGCTGCATGAAAGGTTTGGTGGCATGTGCTTCCCCTCCCATCTTCCTAAGCATCTAGGAATTCCCTGGTATCCAAATCTGTCAGAGTCCAGTCTGTCTTAAATACAAATGTTTCTCTTTCTACCCTTCTGTCTACTAAAATTTCTCCAATAGGAAATATCACTCATATTTAAGAAACCAAGACTTTTAGGGGTGATTTACTAGTCTACGGAGGTACAATGGAACAAAAGTGATGGACGTGTCAGCCAGGCACCCAGCCCAGTCTACTCCATTTAAAAGGAAATATTATCTCAGTTACACTCGGACATTTTCTCCTTTCCTTTTCATAAGTCTTTCATTGCACCCTATTTCTCCCACTACCTCTCCTCAGACTTTCTCTTTTCCATGCAAATGACTTTATTTTTGAATAATGCACTCTGAGTCTAATTTTTATAAGCAGTCATTTAAAATTCTTAGTGTACATGAGCCAGAGTTAATTCTATATTAATATTCTGAAGCTTCTAGTCTCTATTAACCATGGTATCTTTTGAGGAATCTTCTCATCTTAAATAAAATACACATTCACACAGCCCAGAAATTACTTTGGACTCTTTCATTGGTCATTGGTAGGAAAACCTCATCCATGGGTATGTGGTTTTCCACTGTCATATAAAAATGTTTTTCTTATGTAACAAAATGGAATAAGGAAAATTAGGTAGCATAAATGCAGAGACCATTAGCATGAATAATATGAATTATCCATGCAGTTGATTCTGACTTTATTATGCAGCATTTAACTGCTAAAGGAGTAACAGGATGGCATGAATTGGTATAAAGGTAGAAGTGTTTTAATAACCAGAATTACCAGCAGTGTTTGAGGAAGAAAAACAAGAAAAAAATGCAGGCTATGTTTCATTCAGAAAGCAAAGACTCTCCTGGGTTTAGGACAGAGTGTGTAAAACAAGCTGAAATACAAGTTTATCCTGACAGCTGCTGGAGAGGTATCCACGAAGAATGGGATATGTCAACAGGCGCTCACCTTTGAGCAGATGTGTGAAGCAAGGGAAGACTATTAGGAAATGTATGTCAGAGCAGGGAGATCTAGGGACTAGAGAATTGTCACTCAACTTGACTACTATTACTAAATGGCAGGTAAAGTCTCATTCCTGTCTGACAGGAAACAGAAGGGATTATGAAGCCACATAACAGACGGAGTTTAGATTTCTCAGTAAAGCTTGGGCCAGCTTTCCAGCAGCAAGCATTAGTGTAACTGAATAGGAACCAGGCTAACCCAAAAGAGGATGTGATACAAAAACATGTGGCTAAATGGTTATAGAGGGAAACATTTGTCTGCTAATGTTGCAACCCAAGAGGGAGCCATAAAAAGAGCCTTTGTTTGTTTGTTCATTTGTTTGTTACTAGAAAATAAGAAATTCTTGTTTCTTCAGAAAACATAATGTTTAGAGAAAGTGTGTTCAAAAGGGATGCTCTGAGCTGGAGTTTAGTGAGATTATCAACTCTACCCTTTCCCTAAGAAACCAGAAGATTCTGTACAGATCCTTCCAGCACTTTTTCAAGCCATTTTCTTTATCTGGAATCTATGGGGGCAACAGCCATCAATCTGTGTGCCGACAATGGTAGAATTCTATTTGTGTTACATTTTTATCTATTCTTTATTAATTCAGTATGTGTTTAAAGTATACAGAATTTTTCTCCTTAACTTTTTCTCAGACCTTCCCATGTCCCCTTGATCTTCATACCCTTATTTTCTTCCCTTCATAATCTACTGAGCTCAATTAGAGTCGCCAGTATGTACAGCAGTATAGAGCAAGCCCTTCGAGCCTGAGTAACCAATGAGAAGCCACAGCTCTCAAAAAAGTAAAAATCTGCTTCTCTCTCCTCCTGTCAAAGAGGTATTGACACTTGCTGGATGGTGGAGGAGGAGGAGTAAGTTTTTAACTTCACAACATGTTAAAGTGAAGATTTACTTACAAGAAAGTACAGAGCCCAAGGATTTTATTTTGGCAAGTAATAGGAAATTCTTACCTTGATTAGTATCTTACCATAGATAAATCCCAGGGGAAGGGCTGAAAATTGAGGTGCCAGGTTTTCTGCCTATATTTATCAGCTGAAGGTAGGTTCCAAGAATGCTCCTGCCTATTCTTTCTCCCAGTTGGAATTAAATATTCACCAGTGATGACTAAAATCTTTCACCATGCATCCTTGCTCTTATATTTATTTCTAGAATAATAGTACCCAAGCCTCAGGGCCCAAGTCTAGGTACTAGCACACCACATGGCTTAATGAACAAGTTTGCTCAGCAGCTTGTTGGCAATGGGGATCTGATTCAAGACTCTGCAAGTCAGGTCTCTTCTTAGTGATCTCACCATCTCCTCTAAGGCTCCTCATCATCTCTCCACGTTATCCTTGACCCTGAGAACTTTATAGCTTGCTCTGGTAATGAACTCTTCTGCCACTTCCACTGCTGCACTACATAACATCACTAAACTTTTTCTATTCTCTTCCATAAATCTCCAAGATTGCTAAAGCACCATAAATATGGCCACATAAAGCATCTCCAGGTAGAGAGAAGCATTTTATTTATCTTGCTGCTTATAACTTTCTAGTGTGTCACAATCAAAAGGAAAAAAGTGAGCCTTTTCATTTATCTTCATTTGCATAATCTTAGGAAATCTCTATAACTGGGTGAAGGTGAGACACAGCCCTATCAAACAGACAAGGGGTCATATTAATATTTTTTAACCAGGACAAGGTCAGGAGTGGAGATGTAACTTTGAAGTCTTTATAAACTCACATGACATAAGGAAGATCATCAAGAAGTTGCAATTTTTTCTTTATACTGTTAGACAAATGTTTCCACTGTTATAAACTAGTCCCTTTGTCCTTCCTCGATTTACTCCTGTATGTGCATAGGGAGATGTATGTGTATGAGTGTACTGGTATATGCATCTCTATGCAGCACATGTAGATACCAGAGCTAGACATCAAGACTCCTCATCCAGTTCTGTCTTATTTTCTTAAGATAGGATCTCTTCCTGAGCCCAAATCCCACTATTTCTGATAGGCTGACAAACTCCTGCCCTCTTAGCATCCATATCTGTATCTATGTCCCAATGCTGAGGTTACAATAACATGCAGCAGTAGCAGCAGTTCCTAAAATTTTTGTGTGGGGGTCAGGGACTCAATCACAAGTCCATATACTTGAAGATTGAGAATTCTTACCCACTGTGCCATCTCCCAATGCCCCAAATTTGTCTTCTCTTTTGTCATTTGTACTGACTAAGCCAGTCATTTTATGATAAACAAGCACTTCCAAGAGAAAGTTAGGTATTTTTACAATTTCCTTACCTCTAGGTTAAGATTCAAGAGACAGTAACTAAATACCCATTGTACAGTAGGCAGTTTAATACAGAGTGCACAGGTTATTCTTGTCTCATAAATATTCTTATTTGAGATGCTGTATGGGTTACCTCTCATCCATAAACATTCTTTCAGAGGGATACTTGTCATAATTTATCAAAAACCAAAATCATCTGGATGAGATAAGTGTGGAAACACATGCCCATAAATCCCAGCTTTTGAGAAGCCAAGGCAATGGGACCAGTAATTAAAAGGCAGCCTAGGCTACACTGATGGGCTTCAAACCAGTCTGGGGGTCTGCATAAGACTGTATATCAGAATTTAATTAAAAACAAACAAACTAGTTGAGAGATTGATTTACCAAAATCCTTTGTACTCATTAAGCAGACAGTGTAAAGTCAGTCTCAGCAGCACGTCCAGTGCTTTTGCCATTCTCCTTCCAGTGCTTTTGCCATTCTCCTTCTGCCTGCCTCTGTGAACCAGCAGAGAGAGGAAAGAAGCATGCCCAACTGTACAACACACAGTGAACTTTAAATCCCTGCGACGAGTACCTATATCACTTTGCTCTGTATCCATGTACAGGTCTCCTGTATTTAACACCCCACAGAAGCACATCACCTGGTCTGTCCCCTAATACCATGATTCCAATTACCCATAGAAACATTACCTTCTTCAACCCTGAACAGTATCTTTTGCTAACTATATCACTTCTGGCTTAAAATTTTGACCTTATATTTCCCCATTCTCAAATATTGTATCATTGTCCTCTATAACTTCACTTCATCTATTAAGGTCAATTGATCATTGAGTTTCTTTTTCTTTGATGAAATCTCTGTATTTCATCTTTGGTATGTGGGTTTGCTTTGATTTTTCCATTTAGTACATTGGTACAATGTTCTTTGCTATAGTCTTTCAGTTGTCTTTGGCTGGTTTCCTTGCTATCAGCTCAATTCACATTCCTCTGTAACTTTGGCTGAAAATAACCAAAATGCATTATAGGAATCCATGAACCTGTCAAATAAACAAAAAAATTAAAGAAAAAAGTTTACCTTAAAGAAATAAATTAATGTGAGATGAAACCCATAACTGACATTAGTAAAGTAGCCAAGACCCTCACACTTGGAAGGGGATGGGCCTTGGGAAAAACTACTACTATTATCCTGATAAAAGAACATTGTAATGAAATAACTCCCAATAACAATATGCTGTACCAATAGATAAGTACCTTATTCAACCCTTATCAGAGACATTCTTGTAGTAGATGGTAATTATGACAGAGTTCCACAACTGGAAATTGTTTAGAGAATGAGACACCTTGGACCACTCAGCCAAAATTGGGATGCTTTTAGTCAATTCTTCTCCTCAAGGCTCAGGATCTATGTGAAAGAGGAAGAGGAAAGACTGAGAACTTGGGTAGGTAGTGCATGACCCTCAAGACACAATAGAGTTGAGACACATAGGAATTTGCAGAGTCTGTGACAGAGTGTATATGATCTGCAAAAATACAAACCAGAAATTTTTCCAACTTTAAGAAGAGGAAGTAGACACAGAGTTCCACTTTTGACCATGAAGCTACTTAGAAGTGATATCCGAGGGAAGGAAAAATCAGTTGTCTCTGATGTGTCACTGTTCTTATGAACATCATGCCTGGGATGGCCACACTACCAGGAGTAGTTGGCCAACACAAAACAAACTCTATCTTTTAGAGGACATTTTAATTCTGTTTTGTATTATTTTGGTATATTCTGCACTAGTGGGATTTGTGTTTATTTTGATTTTTATTTTGTTGAGAGAGAGAGAGAGAGAACGAGAACATAAAGTTTGATGGGTGAAAAAAGAGGTGAGGAAGATTCAGGAGGAGTTTGGGAGATGATATAATATGGTTACAAGTATTATATAAAACATTTCAAATAAATAAAAGATTAACAAAATTATACTAAGGAAATTACAAACAAACAAAACCTTATACACTACTAAAAATCAAGAATTCCTAGTATGGTTTAAAAGGTTTGATTAGGCTTGGGGAAAGTTTTGCATTGACCAACCAATATGTGGATTTATAACTGTCATTTCTCAACACCATTGGTAAAATTAAAGATAATGTGCTTTAGAGAACTGAAAGCCAGCTATTCTGGCCAAATTTGTGAGCTTCAAGTTCAGTAAGAGAGCCTGTATTAAAAAATAAGGAAGAAGATTAAAGAGGAAGAAATTGATCTTTCACCTCACACTCAGATGCACACGTGTGCATACTTCATACCTGTATACACTTGTGCACACATGCAGAGACACATAATTATACATACATACACATAATAAAATAAAGCTAATAAATGTTCTATATGTTGTGTGTTTAAATACAGATGTGATAGTAAATTGACTAATCTTACATAAATATTTGCATATTTCAAGGGTGTCACATACATGCTAAAAATGTTATCTCATAATTTACTCTTTGCAAGTCAAATTGTTGCTGTACATTAGTACTTTTTGTTGTCATGCCTATTGACTTCTGTCAGTCTTAGAATCTCTTCCTTAGACATCTTCTCCTTTTACTCCAGGATAATCAAACAGTAACATTTAAAAGCATCTGAACTAGTAAGAGGAAGATTTATGTGCGCATAAGTGTGTGTGCTCATTACCTCTTTTCATTCTCACAACTTCATGATGTAGGCACTGCAATGATCATTATTTCATAGACAACAAAACTGAAACACCACACAAGCAACTTGATGTAGGTCACAAAGAAGTGAAGAGCTTAGAGTAATGACCAGTCTTAATGACTAAGAAGTTAAGGTCTTTCTTATGGTGCTGTGCCACTGAGAGTAAAATCCCTAGAAGACTCCTGTATTTCCAGTGACCTGGGCAAGTATGATACTCTAATAATAAATTAAAATTTGTGAATTGGTATGCTTTGAACTGTCAAGAACACTTTCAATTAACTAAATATCCTCTTGATGTCATATATTCTCTGGTTGGTTAAAGCAAAGCATGTTCTTTTAAAACAATGGACATCTGCCATCAAGGGCATATCAGAAAGGTATAGTTACCTGGAAATGATTCTTTTTGGTAGCAGATGCCTCTACATCTTACCCCCCCCCCCGCACATACATGATGTAGAGTGTGAATTGACATTTTTACTAAGCAAAATATACTTTCAAAGAAAGGATGTCCTAAACAGAATTATGCCTGATAATTGACTATTTCAAACCTCAATATATGTACAGATCATAATGATAAACCATTTATTTAATTATCTCCAGGCAATTTCTTGTTAAAGGAGGGAGAGAGTTACCAAACCAAGTTAGTAGTAAATTTCTCATGGCCTTCTTATAGGAGACAAGAGTACTCTCCTTTTGGCCTTTATACAGAAATTTGCTGGATGTTTAAGTACATGAAAAAAAAAAAAAGAATTGAAGGCTTTCATAATGGCTTTTAATGAAGTTTCAGTCTATACTTCCATCATTAATAAAACTGACGGAAAGTGCCTATAAGATTGTTTTTCCTGCTCTATCTACTTAGAGACCTTGCATATTTCAAGTGAGATTGTATGAAAAAATAAACACAATTCAGAGTTTTGGAACATCCTGTATATCTTAACAAATGTTAACAAAATGCCATTCTGGATAATAGATTAGTGTCTTAGGGGTCCTATTGTCATGAAATTCTATAGAATATATTCCACCAATCTCCATAAATAAGGCATTTATTTTTATGGGGCTATCATTTAACACATAATTGCTAATTTATGTATACTAAAATATTTAGGCTTTATTGTCTCTTTTCAATCCTCTGAGTCTGCTTGGGGAGAGAGAGGGAGGAGTTGAGAGCGAATTTGCAATTTGTTCATGTCAGGGCTGTGTGGTGGGCATTAAGTGGCTTTTCTCACCCGGAGGTGAGTGGCACTCATTTCCTGTGACTAACCATGAGCCGTTTTTTTTTATTGAGATTCATTATGTCTACATTAGCCAAGACTGTAGCTTCTTACACATTAATAAACAAAACAATGCTATGCTGTGCATCAACGATGGGGGAAATTGGTGATGGAGAGATGGCTCATTGTTGAAGAACATGTGCTAATCTTCCAGGGGATGCAAATTCCTTCCCTAGAGCCCATGCTAATAATCAAGGGGACTTCTAGCTCAAATGACTTAGATGCCTTCTGTCCTCTTCAGGAACCCACATACACAGCACAAACACATGCACACACAAAAGCCCCGGAATCTTTAAAATAAAATAAGATGCCATTTTAAGAGTTATCCCTAGCAGAAGAGGAAAACAATAATAAGAGAAACACTGTGGCTGTAGGTGCTGAACTCACGTGCTCATGATTCCATGGTAAACACTTCATTCACTGAGCCATGTCCTCAGTCATTATTTTTAAGATTTTATTTTAATATTTATTTGTGTGTATCTGGGCAGGTACCCATAGATACCAGAAAAGGGCGTCAGATTCTCTGGAGCTGGAATTACAAGTGGTTTTGAAGCACCTAGCTTAGGTGCTGGGAACTGAACTCTGATCCTCTGAGAGAGGAGCCAGAGATCTTAACTTAATGGCCATTCCATCACAACCATGGAATTTAACAAAAGTTAAAACATAGACAAATGACTTTTAAAATAGTGAGATCTTTGGTTTCCTCTTTCTCTAATGATTATTTTGTTTTATTGTTGTATAAAACTACATAAAATAATTACAATTACTATTAAGTGATTTAAACTTTTAATGACAGCACTCCTCTGAACAAAACAGCATTCATAGAAGAGAGTAGAACTAGCCATTACTACATGGCTCAAATAGCTATAATTTGGTTAATGGTGACTACTATGCATATATATATATGTGTGTGTGTGTGTGTGTGTGTGTGTGTGTGTGTGAAAAATAACTTTTATTCTACATAGCACACTAGGCTAAGATTCTTATAGTTACAAAGAACTTAAATATTTTGTAAAAAATTAGAATTCATAGACTCCAAAGAAGATGAAGTGACTATGGAGATGAAAGTATTATTATTCTTTTATGAAAGTCACTAATTAAATGCATGGATTGGATGATCATATTTTATCTCAATCCAAAACGGAAGTATGTCAATTATGTACATTAATGTAAAAATACTAAAAATATGTACAAATAGCTATTAAACATAATCATAAACTTTAAGTTAGTCTCAGTGAGCTAAAATTATTTATAATTAAAATGTGTCTATGTGAAAGATGTTATGAGTTTTTCAATAATAATATTTACTATTAAATACATATTTTCTTTATTGTTACTTATCTGTGGATTCAAATACTAAATAAAATTTTATACAGTCAAAAATTAGAAATAATTATTTTCCAGGAATTCAAAACTACAGAAATATAATGACCCTGAGAGCTGTGGGCTTTTCACCAAACCACATTTATTCAAATATGTTGAACTGTGATACACCAGGAAAAGCCTCAAGCTTTTATTTTACAGTTTAAAATGATGTTGACAATTATAGCATCTTAACTTCGCTAAATTTACTTCTTTGTTTTTGCTAAAGTGGTGATGCATCTGCCATACTGTTGCCTAGAAGTTAGGTCTCTGGGAAAATGCATTTCAAACATCATGTGCACTGGAAAGGAATTCAACATATGTTCAATTTCATTACATGAAAAGTCAAAATATATCAACATTGGTACACTAGATCTTGTCTTTTCAAAGTAAAAATATGCAGAACACAAAGGCCAACATGTGAACCACAGATTGAGGGACACACAGGAATCAATATTGCTTAAACAAACTGAGCATGCCTCACTGTGCTAGGGAGAAGGTACACAGTGTCAGGTTGGTCCTCTCTATTCTTCATCATATAGAGAAAATCTCTTTGTTTTGTGTTGCTCATTAATGATGTTTAATTTTCTCTATTTGTATCTGAAATGCAGTTGAAGAGGTCAGATTCATTTGCATAGAACCTCAACAGTGAAATGCCACATGAGTTCAGAGAAAATCAAGTTATTCCCTCAAAAGCTTTTTGGTTATACAGTCTAACCAAATTCAATCCTCCCTTCCCAGGAACTATCTAGACTAATTTCAGGATACCTCAAGAAAACCTGATATTAAACAAGGAGCCAGACCCCTGGCTTCTCAAACTGTAAAGGAACAAACATGTTTCCTGATTAATACGACAGAAGTGAGTCAATAACTAATATCATTTGTGGGCATAATTAGGACAAAGAGCAAGATATTAATTTAATAATCAGCTAATCAATGTTCCCCATGAAATATGTGAATATACTGGAAATAAACATTGCATGATTTTAATGACTGGACTTAGAATTTACGCTTATGGTTTGATTGACAGTCATTTTACATTCTTCATCTATATTCCTTTTCTGTTTCCAGCATCCCATTCTTACAAGGACATGTGGAAGGGCATCCTTCTGGAAGAGGGCCCAATAAAGCAAGGTGAGGAAATGAAGTCAGCAGGGCAGTAAGGGAGAGAAGAGCTGCAGTGAGCAGATCCACAATTCATAGGCTGAATCCCATGGGACATCCTATGAGGACAGGGTAGAAAACATCTTCCAAATTGTACCACCAAGCACTAAGGAAGCAGAGCATTGCCATTTATATGACAACCTCTGCTGTCCTTTTGATGCTGATTGCCTCTGGGACAAGTATTCTATCAGTATTTTCTAGGATGCTCTGCCTAGGTAAAGCAAATGCCTAGGGAACTGGAGAAAACCTCTGGGACCAGAAGTAAAGAGAGAGATGCCCCTGAGGTGGAAAGCTGCCAGAGTGCATGGAGAATGTTCACTACAAGAAGGCAAAACCAGAAAAGATTCAGGGAAAATGTGTCTGCTGTTCACTCTGTATAAAAACAATTAAAGCAATCTGATCACAGACAAACCAATGATAACTTGTATACACACATTTACATGTGTATATATGCAAGGATTTTTATTATTAAAATGTCAAATTACAAAATATATTTCTCCCCCTTTTTTCTCACTTAGCATACTCAGTGTCCACTAACTAGTCATATATCTGCTCATTGTATCCTGCTGAAGCAAACATTCTTCATCCTTATAGCAGAAAAACACAATTTTTTTTTTTAACTCAAAGGGAATTTATCTTTTTAAATTGGTGGTGCTAATTTGACTCGTACTTTTATAATTAGTTATGTGATAATTTGTTTATTGTTTCTCTCTTCCATGAGGATCTGACATTCTTGAAATCAGAGCCAGTGCCTACCTATAAATGTCTTTATTCATAAAATTTAATAAGCACTTGGATAGGGGATCAACATAACTGAAAGGGGAAGTTTTATAAGAAAGCATAAAATATTGTGGTAAGCAAAGAGTACAGTTAGTGTGAAGTATAGAGAAAAGAACAATGGTAGTCACTAATTGAGCAAGAGGGTAATTATGATGTCAGAACTAGGCATGATATAGAAAAAGCTTTCTAAGAAGAGAGGAAAATATATGGCAGAAATTTGGGGATGAATGTAATCTGTTTAGGAGTGACCAAATGAGTTTCATTCAACACACAGTATATTTTGTACATAAATTATATATATGTTTATCTGTGACCACATTTATGAATGATGTCTGTGTGTGTGAGTAAAATAAATCTAGGTTCATGTGACATTTTATATGATATCAAAGTTGTGATAAGCATTCTTTGAAATGTGATGTGTCATTGACTACCAAGGAATGATGACCAATTTTATTAAGTAAATAGTTACATTCTGATTAAAAGTCATATAGGAGCATGAAAGTTACTATTTCATCGTGAGGCAATATTTAAAAAGGACGCTGCCTACTGTTTTATTTACTGTTACTATTGCTGTAATAAAATGCCATGATCAGGTGCAAGTTAGAGAGGAAAGGGTTTAGTTGGCTTACACTTCCATATTGCTGTTTATCACCAAAGGACATCAGGAAAGAAACTCAAGCAGGGCAGGAACCTGGAGGTAGGAGCTGATGCAGAAACTGTGGAGGTGTGCTATTTACTGACTTGCTTCCCATGCTTGTTCATCCTGCTTTCTTATAGAACTCACTACCACCTGTCCAGGGATGGCACTATCCACAATGGGCTATCTCCAACTCCATCAATCACTAATTAAGAAAATACCATACAAGCTTGACTACAGCCTGGTCTCATGGAGGCATTTTTTCAATTGTGGTTCCCTCCTCTAAGATAACTATAGATTGTGTTAAGCTAACATAAAACTAGCCAGCATACCTATGACATATAATAACTATCATCTTTAAAATCATTTTCAGTATAAGTCAGTCACTGAATATTGCTATTAGCTTGTTTTACACAATAAAATAAAACAAATTAATTTGAACACCACCTTGAGATTCCCTTCCTGGTTAGTTCTCTGAGTTACTTTGTCAGAATGTTTTATGTTCATCAAAATTCTTATGTTGAATGTCTAACCCCCTATTGATGCTGTTATGGAGGGAGATATTTGGAATGAATCTTTCTGAATTGGATTGATAATCTTAGAAAGTAGATAAATGGGTTTAACTTCCTGACTCTTTCTATCTTGTGAAAGGACGAAGTGTAATCTCTAGTCCAAGGAATGAGGCTTCTGTACTTTCTTTTCTTTTCTTTTTTAACATGGTCTTGGACTTCCTGTTGCTCACCATTTACCTTGCTTACAATATTTGTTGAAGTAATCCAACACCAAGGAGATAAGACTGAGGCAAGGAGAAACTTTGTACACAATCACTACAATCTGAACATGCTATTCTTTATTTAAGAAACAAATGACTAGGACTTGAAGTCTTGAATAATTTTAAAAATAAATAATCCAATCACCCACTGTACTGTTGCCTTGGTGACTCCTACCAGAAGATCCATCATGGATGGTAAACAAAGGAGTTTGTCCTTGGGCAGGACAAGGAACTAATATGATAGAGTCAACTGGTATCAGTACTGAGGACCAGAAGAGAAGGAACAGAAGAAAAGAAAGAGATGGAACATTTTTGTTTTTGTGGTAAGCTCAGAACATATTTGACAGCTCTGATAACCACTTGCCTTTGAATGGTAAATTTCATAGCTAAGGCTTATGACCACAGAATGGCTGAATGGTTTCACTACATGACATATCCTATTTTCAACACAGGCATCTAGAATAAACCTGTATTAGAAATAAAAACAGTCCATTTTTCATGCAAAGACAGTTTTAAGCCAATTCTTGTCATCTCTGCTTTTTATCAAGATGTCACCTGTAAGTATTGCTTGTGTAGGAATTCTGGAGTTAGTCCAGCCAAGGTAGATAGATAATAACTATAGCCGATGATACAAAGTAAAAACGCTGAGATATGGGCTCAGGTATTTCTCTAAGCATTATCCATATCTGTTAAGTTTGGGGCCCCTACCATCTCACAGACATACTTTACCAAAGGGTGAACATTTATGCCTTTGCTCAAACAGGCATTTTTATAAGCCTGAAGGATTTGTATTGACTAATGAGCATGAGACACTGGTCTCAAAAACTAGAATTACTATCACAGCATTTTAAATTACATAACATGATTGCTTATAGGAAATAGAGCCTTTTTTATAGACTTATGATGCCTGCTGTGTCATGCAATTAAAAAGTTCCAGAAAAGCCTTCTCAGCATGTCAAATTCCTGAGGCTGATTTATAGGATTACAGCTTTCTCCTTTTGTGATTCAATTAAAGCATTTTACACTGGGCTATTATAGGGCTTAGACTCTGATCATAGTTTGGATGCTGAAATATTAGATTAGCATGTGATCTGATTATAAATAAATTGAATTTCTTGTTTGCAAAGGGCTGTAATTAAAGCTGCAGTCATAAGAGGCAGCCATCTAAAGACCTGCAAGATAGACATCAAAGAAGAAATGGGTAAGAGTAATATGCAATTGATTATTGCAACCCATGGGGAGTTAAGTATTTTAATATAGAGCTAGTCACAAATGCTCTGGATTTCAATCCAGGTGTTGAATTCTTGCCACTATCAAAAAAATTCTAATGATTTGCTGAAGATGGTCAAGTACATTCTGCTTCCATTTCCTCAAAGATTTGGAAACAGCCTGGCATTGTCTTGGAAGTACTTTTCATTATTTGCCTACCTAATATCACTCTTAAAGAGTAGTGGATGATTTCTTTTCACTAATAGGCTAAAACTAGTTTGAGACATCACAAAACAGGAGAATGAAATCTTTATCAGCATTAACATCTGAATTATTTTAAAGGGAAATAAGTTCTCGTTTGTTTTGACACTTATTTTTATCTTTGATACCTGATGGTGAGAAAAGTTACAGCATATCTTAATGGGGCAGACTGAGAATTTAAAAAGAATAGCACCTTGTCTTTAAGAGAGGAAGAGGACAAAGGCAATCAAGCACAAAGACCAAATAAATCTTTAAATGATGCAGTAAAAGAAGGATAACTTAGAGGTAATGTGTTTGCCACGGCCCATAGAGATGTCAAGTTTCCAGCTGCAGAGATGGATATAAGTCTCCTTAATAGACAAATATAATTTTAAAGAATAGTGGTCTGCACTCCTTACAAAAATGACAAACGAGTGATCTACTGATAATGTAAATTCAACACTCTTCAGTCTTTGAGAATAACATCAGCTAAGCGCATTTACATTTGGAGGGAATATTGCCTCATTTGAGTGTCTCATTTTCTTTGTCTGGGTTATTTGAATAGCCCCTAACAGGTATTCTGACTACATGTATGATCAACTTTCCTATCTGTTTTATTTTTAAGCAGCGTAATTTTCCTAAAACCCAGATTTTCAGCTATTTGAATACTTCAAAATATTTTTGAAATTCACTTCATCTGAAGGATAAAGCTCAGATGGATCACCATGCCATAAAATGTTCTCATTAGTCTGGTCCTTGATCACTCTCCAGCCTCACTGTATAATTAATACTGTGCCTCTTTAATATATTTCAGCCATCCTGAGTTACATAAAACTCTTTTGTGGCCATACTGTTTTCTATTTCCATGATGCAGTCAGTATAAGAAACCCTTTGTGTCCAAGAAACAGATGGTTCTTAAATTTTCTTTACCAATGAGTACTTTGATCTCCAATCTTATCTTTACTTGTGTCTATACATTTTCAATAGATTACACCTCCAAAAGAGAGAATCCATATGACTTGGCTCATTGGTTTCATGAATGTCAGTTTTATTTTTTATCCACATTGAGCGTCATGCAGGCACTATGGCATTTGTCTTATACACACAGTTGTTATCAAAGTTGTGGATGTGGTCTGTGATACTTCAAATGCTTTAATTAATAAAGGTTCTGGGTCATATGAATTAATACATTTAGTTGACTTTACTTAATATTGAAAATTTTAATTGTATGTTCGGACTTTCCTCTGTAGGCTTAGCTTTTTTAAAGCCTACTTTATTTAGGATTATTTAACACTTCAACCTCCCTTCTACCCTATTGACCAAAGGTGGGGAAGTTAAAAAGACAAAGAGGGTCATATACCTGTTTACAAGTTCTTTAGGAAGATTCCAATCTTCATTGTCAGGATACCAGTAGTCCAGTCCAATAGCAAAAACAAAACATGAATCAGTAGCAGTGGTTTGATCCAGCAGAAAGCTTGAGGCTCCGTCTCATTGGCACAACTCAGCAGAAGCAGCAATAAGCAGGTAGAATACCAAGAGAAGTGCTTTGCTGCATCTCTTTCTATGAAGTCACAACAATCGAAGACCAGCAAAACATTGCAAGGCATAGCAATGCAAGAGTGTCATTTCACTGTCCAGTGGGGTTCTACTTATACTCATTTCAAATATCATGAGCACTCTCAAATGTCAGCTTCAGCAAAACATTCTCATCTGTTTCAGCAAAACATCCTCTCACAAGACAGCTTCCAGAACAACATCATGTGTCCACTCACAAGACAACTTCCAGAAAACCATCACATGATACAACTGAGTTTCCAAAGAAACCAGAAATTTCTATTTCAATCCTCATTAGTTATGTCTATGTAGAGAGTTATGTACATAAAATAATTTTGAATGAAAATAATTCCCAAGTTACTCATGGAATAATGATATAAAAAGAGAAGATATGCAGATGAGGGTGATTTTATATACAGCAGAAATGCCGATTCCACCATTATAAAGACAGTTAAATTGATTGTTGCAAGAGTGCTACACTAACACCATCAAAAAGAAGAAACTAGATCTAAACAGATAAATGTGGATAAATCTGAAAGACAAAACAATGAATTAAAATTATGATAATCACAATGACATCATATAGGTACATGATATGCATATGTATTGATGTGTGTCTATACCTAAGTATGTTAACATTTATTGGAGCTGTTTTAAAAGCCATTGGACTCAATGGTACTTGTCTATATAAGCAGAAAGCCACTTAAATTATAACTACAAAACAGAAGAGGAAAGAGATATGCATCGTGTTCTGAACCCTAAAGTGGCCAGATTTGAACTGTAGCACTACATATCTTTCCAGAGATACAGTATTTCTTTGTAGCTGCTTGGAACCACACTTTTTCTGCACCACAACCTTTCATCCACCCACATCATAGCTAAACCATACTTACTGTCCTCATAGCCAAAAAGTCCATGATACAATTCATAGACCTAATGAAGTTTAAGAAGAAGGAAGACCCAAGTGAAGATGCTTCAATCACACTTAGAAGGGGGGAACAAAATAATCATGGGAGGCAGAGGCAGGGACCTCGATGGGAGAGGAGAGAGAAAGGGGACAGGATCGTGTAGGGCGAGAGACAGGAGAGAAGCCCAGAGGCCCAGGAGAATGAATGGAAATATGCAGCTGGTTGCCTGGAGGAGCAGGGGAACCTCTAGAAAGCCCCAGAGCCTTGGGATGTGAGAGGCTCTCATGATTCAATGGGGATGATCTTAGCCAAAATGCCCAGCAGTGGGGAAATGAAATCTGAAGAGACCACCTCTAGTAGAGAGATAGGGTCCCCAGATGATGCATGGAGTCACCCACCCATCTTCACAATTTTTGACCCAGAATTGTTCCTATCTAAAGGAAATACAGGAACAAAAAGGGAGCAGATACTGAAGGAAAGGGCATCCAGTGACTGGCCAACTTGGGGTCCATCCCATGGAAAGGCTCCAAACCCTCACACTATTACTGATGCCACGTTGTGCTTAGAAGTAGAAGCCTAGCATGTCTGTCCTCTGAGAGGCTCTACCAACAGCTGAGTTAGATGCAGATACTTACAGCCAACTTGGGACTCCTATGGAAGAGTTAGGGGAAGGATTGAAGGAGATGAAGTGGATGGCAACCCCATAGGAAGAACAACAGTGTCAACTCTCCTGGACCCATGGAAGCTCCCAGAGACAAAACCACCAACCAAAGAGTATACAAGGGCTGATCGGTGGCCCGCAGTACATAGGTGGCAGAGTACTGCCTAGTCTGTCTGCAGTGGGAGAGGGTGCATCTAATCTTGTATAGACTTAATGTCCCAGGGAATGGGGATGCTGTGGGCATGAGGTGAGGGTGGGTAGGGATGAGTGAGGTAGAGGTGGGGTGGGTTGAACACCCTCTCAGAGGCAAAGGGGAGAGGGGATGGAGTGAAGGACTTTGAAATGGGGTCCAGGTAGGGAGTCAACATTTGGAATGTAAATAAAATAATTTAATTTTTAAAAAGTCTGAACTATAACTCACACAATTTTGAGTATTAAATGTCAAGAATCAATTTTAATTAGGCCATCCAAACTCATAGAATTTTTACTGTAGATAAATTTCTATTTAAGTCCATTGAAGAATCACAGAAAGGGCTTTTATTCATGTTATTTTCTAATTTATATGCATAGTTGTGTGATACATTTGTTTTACTTCAGAGCTTCCAGTCTGCTTTCACAAGTTAAGGTTAAAATATGAATTCTTCTTAAGAATTGATTACCAACTTTACTGCTTAACCATATTGGTTCCTTTCTTCCTTTGCCTGCACCTTCTCTTCAGTGTGTGTTCTTTATCTTTCAACCTCCCTCCCCCTCTCCCTCTCCCTCTCCTTCTCCCGCTCCTCATCCCCCTCCTTCTCCCTCTCTATCTCTCCTTCTCCGCATGCTTATTGGGCCTACTTTATTGGGTTCTAATATCTACTTCCATTTTGAACCTATTCCACCCCAATCCCTTTTAACCCCTCAACACTAGGGAGGAAAGAAAGAAGTTTAGAGGGGAAAGGGGTCATAGACCTGTTAAGTCCACTTCCTGCCCATTATGAGATTTCCTTGGGGTAAGTTCATTCTCTGTACTCAGGATATCTCCAACCAGCAATCCAGAAAAACATCCAGCAATCCAGCAATCCAGCAATTCATCAAATGCAACAGCTGGGATGGCAGCAGAGCGAGCAACTGTGGCTACAGACCCTCTCTGGGCTCTCACATTTATGCCCTCTCAAGAATCCCCAGAATTCTAAATCTAAAACTACTTTTAGCTGGCAAAAATCACGCCCCTCCTAGAGCACGAGGAAGTCCTAGTTAGTGGCTCTGGACAATCTGAATCACAATCCATGTGGCACACCTGAGTTTAAAACAAAAACACATATTCACATAATTGGGTTTTAAAACCTGAGGGTGTTAGATCCCCCAGTATAGGAGAATGCCAAGGAGGGAAGCCGAGAGAGTGGGTGGGTGGTTGGGGAATACCCCCATAGTGGCAGGGGAAGGAGAGAGGGAATAGGGAGGTTCCAAAGGGGAGATCTGGAAAGGGGGAAACATTTGAAATGTAAAGAAAATATGAAAAAAAAGAAAAAAGAAAAAGAAAAGAAACCAAAAATTCTCTCTCATTCTCTCTCTCTCTCTCTCTCTCTCTCTCTCTCTCTCTCTCTCTGTGACTACCTCCTTCCCTCCATCTTCTTCACTCTCCACTTTCCCCCAGATTCCTCTATTATATTTAGAAATCTTCAAGGACATGTCTAATTATTGTTGCAGGATCTCCTAGCCTGAACGGTTTTGGAGACTGGAGGCTGTGTGGGTTGGTATTTATCACCATATTGGCACCAAAGCTATCCCAACAAGTCTGAGTAAGGCCAGCCTGTGGGCAGGACCTGTGACAAATAAATGCAGATGAAAAAGCAGTCCCAAAGTGTTCATAATGATACTTGTGATGGTTTTAGTAATAGACATAGTTTAATAAAATGCTGAATTGAGAAAATTACAAATGAATAAACTGGCAATTGTTTTAGTTCTTTCTCTGACAGTTCTAAACAAGATGTACACACTTAAAGGAAGCTAAGGTAATAGTCATTTTAAAATTTTTTATTTAAAGTCTTCTTTGTATTTCTCTAACAATATAGAAAAAATTTTGTTGTAATAACTAAAGATTTTAAAATATTTTTTGCAAATACTTCTAATGTTTTGCTGCTATGAAAATTGAAGAATAACATTATTTAGTCACCAACTGATGGACAATTAAGATTAATTATAGTAACAGTCATAATATGGGCTATAAATTTGAGGAATTATATTTTACATAAGTTTTAAAAATTAATACTTAAAATAAAATAGAGGAATTATTATTGTTTCCATATGTCTGACTATATTTTTCTCTGTCAAACTTTTTTAAAGTGGATAAAAAGTTAATATTGATCCTCACCCTTTCATACTAAATTCTGTTCTTTCACAAATATGTATGCTCTCTGAACAGAAAAGTCTGATTCATTTAAAATGTATTTCAAATAAAATTAATGTTTAATATAAATGTGTAAATTATTGTGTGATTTATCCTATTATTCATTCAGTGTAATTGTTAAGATAGAAGGTATCTACTAATAAATAGGTTTTTATAGTCACAGAATTTTTGAAAAACTAAAATATATTTTGAATATAGAATTATGCAAATATCATCAAAGAAATTAATCAAGTGCAAAGAAGACACTATATTAGCAATCAATTCTATGGAGGTAGAATGCAAATATAAGTTCAAGGCGAATAAGGAAATACGTGAAATTGATTCCTTCAATGTGAATTGTTTTTATATAGTTTTGTAACTGATTGGTGATTCTTTTACAGTAACTGTGTTATTTAGATTCTGTAGACTACATTAAAATAATTTTTAACAGGTTTATTTTTGAAATGTCAATATTTGTAATTTATTAGTAATTGCAACCTATGTCTTTTTTTCACTTAGGATGAAAATATTCAATTTTGTCAAACTAGACAAGGAAAATTAAAAGGTTGTATGTACATTGTAGTGAGGCCAGATAGAAAGGGATAGGGCAAAAGAGAGGTGAGGTCTAAAATACTTCAGAAATTCAAACACATTCTTTCAGACACTATTTTCTTAGAAAAATGCAAGTTTGGAAGATATGATATCAAAAAGATGACCTTTTATGGTTCTATTGTCATTTCAGTATCATTTTTTAAAATATGTTTTTAATTGAAATAGAATCACCTCATTTTCCTTCTGTTTACTCTTTACAGCTCTTACCTGTCACCTTCCTTCCAGCCCATTCCATATCCCCCAAGCTTTCAAGTTATCAGCCCATTTTCACAAATATCACTGTTACGCACATGCACGCATGGGCGCACACACGCACACACACACATTATGCATGTATATGTAAATACAAATATATAAATACAACTTGCTGAGTCTTATTTTGCTGTTTGTTTGTATATGACTTCAGGGCTAACTACTCTTCATTGGACAACCAATAAGGAAGCTCATTCTTAGAAGAATCAAACTCTTCCTCTCCCAGCAGCCATTAGTTGTCCATTCTTTGCCCAAGGATAGAGCCCAATAAATGTCTTTATTTGTTAATATGTCCATTGTTATTGCCATTGTCCAGAGAGATGTCTATCACAGAGTTCATAGTTTTTCTTTTCTTTTTTGCTCTTACAATCTTTTTGCCCCTCACCCACAATGTTCTCTGAGCCAAGATGCAGAGCCTGTGATATGGATTGTACCCACTAGGGCTTGCCTCCCCCAAATTCACTTATCTATCCCTTGTAAAAATATTTCCAGCTTTCCAGAGATATTGAGGTCATAGACATTAAAAAGGAATCTAATTCAATTCTGCTAGACCAGCGTAATTCCTTCCTACATTTTAATACCCACAGATAATTGTAGTTACTGATCTTTATCAAAGAAGTCTCTCTTTATAGTAAATGGGGACAACATGTCATTATTCCACTTACTTGAAGCATTCTTCAGTTTAGAGGACACATCTTCTAAATTGTACATGCATTGATCTTTCCTTCACATTTGAAACTATGTTCATCTTGACATACATAAGAATACAAGAGCTGTATGCCACTACATGAGGTAGTCTGTTTACAAGAACAGAATCTGTACTTCCATGATGCATGTAACTATATGTCTTAGTTATATTTTGATTGCTATGAAAAGGCAACTTGAGCAAGGGAGCTTAGAAAAACAGAGTTTATTTGAGGTTTATAGTTTCAGAGAGAGTTTATGTCCATCATGGTAAGGAGCCTGGCCGTAGGCTGGGAGGCAAGGGGCTGGAGCAGTAGCTGAAAGCTTATATCCTGATCCACAAGCCCAAGAAGGGATAAAAAGCTAAGTAGGAATGGTGTGGTCCTTTTGAAACCAAAAAGCTCACAGCCACTGACACACCTTCTCCATCAAGGTTACATGCCCTATTCTTCTCAAACAGTTCCAGCAACTGGGGACCAAGCATTCAAATAGATGAACCTACAGGGTCATGTTCATTCTACTGTAAAGAGTATATATGGTCTCTTCTTCCTTCTTAACTTTAGATTGTTACATAGAACTTCTGGTATAGTGAAGAAAAAGACTGATTAGAAGTGATGAGATATTTCAGATATTTCCATGATGTCACAATTGTGACATTTAATGCATTTCCAAGTTGGACTATTAGCCATACATACCACAAGTGAAAGCAAATGAACTTTAATATACCAAGAAAAATTTGTCAAACTCATTGCTGCATATTAAACGCTATGTATTTTATTAATTTGCTCTGCTGCAGTCCTTATATGTAGAAGATTCGTTTCCATGGAAACCACTAACTGATCAAGTCTTCCCCAACTCTCTGGAGAGTTGTCAGTTATTTCCATGGGAAAAAGTCAGGAAATCAATGAAAATTAATTTGGGATGGCTACCCCTATACCATTTATATTTTACAAGGTGTCGTCACAATTTCCCCAAAGTCTTTTTGATGTATCTTTTTAGCAGAAAGATCTGATCCAATAGCTTTGATTTGTCATTATTACCTTCTTAATTCCCCAACTGGGTCATAAATATAGATTTCCATCAGTTGCTGAGGGTTTTTTTTTTTTTTTTTTTTTGGTCATCATATATAAAATATCTAAAAATACCTAGCTGAATGACTGGGGTCCCTCTGTGTCAATCATTACTACAAGTGAGAACTTTATTCCTCACCTTCTCCATCTAAACTCCTTTTTGGATATTTCCATTTCTTCAATTGAAACATTACAGACATTTGGAGGAATTTGTTTTTCTACCAGAGAACTATCTAGGTCAATAAAAGTCTGAAAGGCTTTGAAATATGCATTTACTGGGGTCTAGGAGTTGGGGGAAGAATCTGATTATGCAACCTGTGCAGCAAGTCGTGTTCTATGGCACCCTTAACACACCCAGAATGGTGTCTCTGAAATAAACGTAATTTTATTGGTTTTTTTTTGTGTACAACCATAATACTCTTTTTATAAACCTCATTACTTTTTATCTCTTATAAACACCTTTATGAGCCATATCCCTGCATGATGAAGAATCTGGTCATAAGTCTTTCTGTGTGAATTCAGTATTGTCCTCTCTTGGATTTTGTGCAGTCTTGCACATCCCATAGCCTCACTGCAAGTGCTTCTATGCGTTCAGTCTCATGCTACCTTTATTCTGGCATGTACTGCAGTCAGGAGATTGGATGTTAGGTTTTACTTACATGAAATTATAATGAAATTTTATTAATGTATTCAGGAATATGTATGTATATACATGCACATACACAAATACATATATATGTGCGTAGTATTAATGTAAAAAAGCTATGAACAAAAGATTGTAATGAAAGATATATATGGGGAGTTTTGAAGAGAGGAAAGAGAAGAAAGGAAATGATGTAATTACAATCTCCAAAATAATAAAGTAAATATATTGTTTTAACTATGATGAGATTTCATTGGCAGATGTACAAGCAACATGACAATACTCTTATTGCCCAAATTAAACTTGTTTTAGATATCTTAGCAAATTTGTTGTTTAGGTGAAAGGTATTGGTGATTATTTTTCTTGTTTTTGATATCCTCAAAACAAGAGAAAAGATAAAACATGTGTTACATATATGCTACTTAATTTAATTCTTAACAACTGGACAGAATTTTAAAAGATTATATTAATATATAGTTAATGTGCTTAGGAGTTAAGTAACATAATTTTGCAATACTGCATTCAAACTGATAAAAATTAAATAAGTCAATAACTGTACTTCAAAATTAGAGTGGAACCCATCAACAAATGGAATATGGAAAGATTTTCTTGAAGATTGAAAATAATACCAAATCCTTTGACTGAGTAACTTGAACCTATTTGGTTACAGAAAACATCATGAGAAATAAATGTTTGATTCATCAGAAGATCCTGGAGATTAACCAAAGATTCCAGGAAACAGAATGAAGGCAACCCCAATCCTAGTGTAGATAGAGAGAGATCTGCATGAGTCACTTAGTTTCATAATGAATCGTCTATTCCTCCACTGTATGACTTTTAGGTAAACCATAAGTAGAGCCAACCAACACAGAAACTAACTGAAGCAGTTGCCTAAATGCCGAAGGATGCTTAGAAGGATCTAAGTCTATGCATATAACAGACAACCTGCCTGCAATTGATAGACTCAACTGGCTGACTGTGTATTGATTTCACCTCAAGACTTGACAGCTTGGTTCTTTCATGGATGGTGTGAGGTATGTTTTATTGTGCAGTTGCTGCACAGCTGTGTCTTGCTTGAATTTTGGAGAGCAGATGCTGAGGGATGTCTGTTTATATAGAATTTGTTATTTATCTAGTTGATGTGAAACAAGGGTGGTGAAACAAGTCCTTTCACCAACTCAGAAGCCCAGATTCCCAACTGAGCATTTAACAGTGAGGACAGTAGGAAAATGATGCACATGATCATGTAATTAGGTTGTATGCGCTGAGAGTGAATTATGGGGAACATATAGGAAGGGATTCTTGAATGCTGAACTTTAATTGTGTTTTAAATCACAATTCTGTGCTGTCTCTTATGAAAATAATTTCAGGATGCATTAAAGCATAGAAATGTGACTATAGATGTGAGTGATCATGACCTTTTTAAAGGTAACAATATGGGCATGGTAATCATGGTATCAGAAAGTTTTTTGGGACCAGGATATCTCTTTTACTAATCAGTTTGTGATTCATTGAAGTGAAAATCTCTGGTTTCTGTGGAGAAGCAGTTGTGTCATGTGATGCTTTTCTCGAAACTGTCTTATGAGAAAGACGGTACTTTGCTGAAGCAGACCTATGAGAGGATGTTTTGCTGAGAACAGACACGTGGTGTTTTCCTGAAAGCTGCATGGGAAAAGGGATATTTTGGCAGAACAGACACTTGGAGAATATGTGATGTGTTGGTATATATATCAACAGATAGTGAACAATACTGTCACATTGGTCCACCTTTGTCTTGTTATTCTTTGCTGGTCTTCATTGGGCTTAGCTGATCACTGGCAACACTGTGCTATTGGTTCTCCTTGCCTTCTTCACTGATCTTCATTTGTTGTGATTTCATAGAGAGAAACACACCAAAGAACTGCCTTCCTGTGGCTTCTGCAGATGCATGCCAATTGGCAGAGCATCAAGCTTTCTTCTGGATTGAACTGCCATTGTTGATCCAAAGGAGAAGAACAATCTGGAGTATGACTCAAAAAAAATGGGAGAGGGGAGATTTTCCTTAATTTATTTTTTAATGAATTTTATTCTTCTGAGTACATTTTTAGGAGTTATCACTTGACCATATTTTATAGTTCTATTTTTAGGTTTTTATTTTTATTTTTGAAGAGCCTTCATAGCAATAGCTGTGATGACTATACACATTTCCATTCTCATCAACAGTGTTTCCTTGTCCTACTTTATACTCTCCAGAATATGTTGCTTTGATTTCTTTCTTTCTTTCTTTCTTCTTTTTTGAAAATGGCTTTGCTTTCATACAACATGCTCTGACTATGGTTCCCACTTCCCCAACTCCCCTCAGATCCTCCACTCTTAACCACCCAATAAATCCACACCCTTTCTTCTCTCTGCCATTAGAATACAAATAGGCATACAAATTAATACAACGGCAACAACAATAATATAAGTCAGAATAGGACATAACAAACAGAAGCAATATAACCATAAAAATTTCAAAACATATATAGATGCAGTAGCACATATGTGTAGGCACACAGAAATCCCATAAAAATCACAACACTGGAAGCCGTAATATATAAATGACGGACATGTAGGGTACAAAACTAAGTTTCTCCAACTAACACAGTAAATTACCTGAAAGCTATGCGATTCTTGGTCTGACTTGATGATTAAAAATAGGTAAAGTAGAAGTTCTTAGTAAAGGAAATGGTCATTTGTACTAACTAGCATAAATTTCCCTCAAACAGGACAAATTTGTGATGGTTAGACTAATTATCAACTTGATACAAACCAGCATCACCTGGATGATGTGCTTGGTGTGTGTGTGTGTGTGTGTGTGTGTGTGTGTGTGCATGTGTATAATCTTTATTTGCATAAAGGTTCTCTTTTCTTACAGTAACAGATTGGCAAATTTTAGTGACTGTTTGATTCCCTAAGAGGCAAATTCATTTCTTTATTTCTATTCATTTATTTATCTATTTATTATTTTACATCTCAAACTTTCTCCTCCTTGCTCAGCTCTTAGATTCTCCTCAACTCTTCTCTCCCCCTAGAACTATTCTTTACCCTTTTCCTCTTCAGAATTGAGGTGGGAAGGTACCATTGCCTAGGCAGGGGTCCCAAACTGTAGAAACTGGAGACTAGAGACTGAGCTGTGAGCTGTAGCATTTGTCACTCTCTGCTTCTTTAATGCTAATGATGTGATCAGCTCCCTTGAGCTCCTTCTCTTGTGATTTTCACAATGATGGTCTTGAACCAGGCACTGACTCAAATGACCCTTTTTCTTTTAAGTTGCTTTGGTCAGAGTATTTTTCTCAGCAACAGAAAAGGAGACTAAGGTGAATTTCCTTCTTATCTTTCTCAAAATTGCCAGAATAAAAATTGATAAGTGAGAAGAAAATATTGAACACAGGTTGAGGTCTGGCTCTATGCTAGCTGCCAAGCTCCTACTGAAGCATACACTTTTACTACCAGGACTTTGGATCAGGGAACAGGTTAGGTGAGACTGGGACTGTAAGGTTTTGTTCTTTCAATTTTCTTCTGTTTTTAAGATTTTAAGGTTTATGAATATGGCATATTTTTTACAAAAATTGTCTTAGTCATCTTAAGTGAAATTAGTTACAGTCTTTATCTAATTAATTATTATTGTTAGAATACAAGCTCTCCTAAAAAACCTGTGCTGCCTACACATATACTCTTAGTGTATAGCTCTTAATATCTTAAAAAGTTTAAGTACTGGTTCAACATTTCCAGTTAAAGGAAAACAAGTGTGTGACCAGACTGATGTATTGAATTCCTCACTGAGTTTTTATGATTCTTTTCCTTAAAAGAAATTCACAAATGCATTTCCATACTTTAAGGCTTTGAAACATGCCCTTGGAAGTTTGAAATTTCCATGCAAGGTCATATGAGTCAAGTTACTCTCCTCTAATTGATATTCACACAATGACATAGGGGCCAGAGAGGAGGTGAAAAGGTCATAGAGATAGTCACTGAAACTATTTTTCTAAGTTATTAACATATTAGAAGGTGAGAAATCTACATTTTTAAGTGAGAGACTGCTTACAATGATGGAGAAGTAATAAAACTTTAGCTCTAAACTATTGCCAACCAATAGAAACATCTCCTCCTCTCCCCGGTCTTCCACCTCTGGCACAGCACACAATGGGAAGTGTAGAATGGAATGTGAAGACAGCAGCACTTTATATATGGAAATAGTGATACGAGGAAGGAAGAATGCTCAGGTGGACTACACGTTTTAAGCCTTGAGAAGCCAGCATGGGAAGTAGTTATATGAAGGGCTTTATATTTTCTTAAAGTTTTCAATTAATGTAATGGCTGTTTGTGTGTGTTGAATGAATTAGAATGGGTTGTCAAAATAATAACAAATGTCTAGTAATCTATACAGAGTTCCTCGACAGTATTATGAAAGTGTGTAGCTGCAGTGATTTACAAGGATATTTTTTAAATTGACTATGATTGATAAGTGATTTCTACAGAAATGGCTGAGTTGTAATAATGGAAAATAGAAGCAACGGAACACTAAATATTGTGAAGAGAGATCATATTTTAAGATAAGGAACTAAAGTTACCTCCATCAGTGCCAGAGTCTGAGTTTATGGATTTATATTTATGCTCCCTACTATAAACTTCACTGCAACTTTGAGAAGTTAGTCATGACATTATTCTTTATAAGGAGAATTTTCTAAAGACAAAGGTACTTAAAGCTTTTAAATACGACTTTCAGAGTAAAGAAAACTGGAGTCTAGTTTAAGGCTTGAGATAGTTAGCTCCATTACTACCCTTTTCCATTTCTCACATCTAGGCTGGGAGGGATGATTTTCACATAATTCTAAAATCTTTCCCTTAGATGGTTTTCAATCAACGTCAGTGCCAATGTTCCCAACCCGCCTCTTTCAGTTGCCTACAAGATAATAAGTGCATAAACGTTTGCATTAAAATTCCTTGCTCGTTGTAAGTAGGTCCAAAATTTGTGGAAGTAAGGATAGCTTCTACCCCATAGGTACATTGAACTTCAGTCCTGGCCTATATATAAATGCAGTTGCGTTGTTCCTGTAATTCAGAGACTGAACTCTTTGTGTAATCCCTAATGTCACAAAAATAATAAAACTAAACAACTACTGATCATATATTGTGCCAGATATTTTTTTTTAACTTCTCTGTATGTGTAACTTTATTGATTCAAATTAGTTACACTAAAACTTGATATGGGTGAACTGTCTATCCAAATTATGTCATGCCTTGAATCTTGCTTCTGGTCTCTTCTAATATGTCTTTCATCCATGTGTGGAGAAGCATTTGAGAGTTGACTGCACTATCGGGAATCAGTGTATAACATATTGTGTGTGGATTTCCTGTAGTGGAATAAAGAACAACATATGTTATATCATGCAAGAGTTCTTAATTCACCCACTTTGGCTCCCCACCCCTTATCAATTATCCAATAATTTGACCCAAAATAATATAACAAGCACATTTTACCCACTGTTAGTAATAGCTAACACTTTGTGTTAGCAATTAATTATTTCTCTTTTCACTCAATGGTTCAGTGTTTAGATACAGCTGAGACTCCAAATTTATTTCCCAGTCCTACTCCTTCAGATACAACTTATTTGTGCTAGTATACTTGTCCGCATATATCTTCATGTTTTTATACCATATATTCATGTATAGCTCTTCTGTATTTTTTACATTTATGTAAGTGACATATAATTCTATCATTTTGCATGTTCTTTTTCATTGGAATTATAGCTTAAAAATATCTCTCATTTTTACATAGAGCTAGCACTCTTTAATTGTTGAAGTGTTCTATTATAAATAAATCATAATGTACTTATCCATTCCCTTGCTGAAAGAGTTATAGCATCAACAACATCTTGGATTTAAATAGTACTGCAATAAATATCTTTGGGCATATGCTCAAAAATGTCTCCAAGGAAAGTAAAAAGAAATAGACTTGCTTGATCAGAAAATATGGATTCATTCCTTTATAATGCATTCTCAATCATATGGTATGTATAGTTTCTTTCTTAGAGGTTGCTCAATTATTCTTTAAAGTGGTAATAGCAAGTTTTAGCCCTAACAGGGAAGCATAATTCCAAATTTCATTTTTCTTGCTAAACCTTGTGATCAGACAGATTAATTATTAACAATTTTATGAACTCATTGGCAGCATTTATTCCAGTTTTTACCTTTAACCAGCTAGTTAGATGTTGAATACCCTTAGCCATCACGTAAATGCAAATTAAAGCTTATTTGAAATTAAATCTGAATCTGGACAGAATGGCTAACTAAGGTAAAACAAATACACAAACATGTGGTGGTATGTATGTAGCAGAAGAAATACATATTTACTGCTGGTGAGGGTGAAAACCAGCATAACCAATATGGATATCAGTATGGAGATTCCTCAAAAAGCTAGATATAGGTACCATATGATCAAACTATACCACTATTGGTGATATATCCAGAGAACTCTATGTGCTAATGCATAGATAGGTATTAATCCATTTTTTTTTTTGCTCTATTTTTAATTCTACAGAAATGGAAACAGCCTAGATGCCTAACAACTGATGGATGGGTAATAAGACTGTGGTGCTTTTATAAAATGGAATATTATTGAACATTTAAAAATTACATTAACAGGTAAATGAATAGAGATAGAAACAATACTTTTTAGCCCAGATCCAGAAAAAAAAAGTTGCATGTTTTGTCATTTGTAGATGTTTGACTTCTAACTTGCGATATGTTTTGTTTTATCTAGAATACTCATGGAATTCAGAAAGTTATTTAGGGACCAAGAAGGGGACAGAGGGAAGAGATACAAAGTACAGGTATATAGCTTAAAGTATAATGAAACAGAGAGAGTTAAATGGATCGATGATTAAAGGGCAGTTTAGAGAAGGAAGAATTATAATAAAGACCTAGGAAAAGTCATATAGAAAACTACAGCTGTAAAAGCATCCTAAAAGCATCCTAAAATCCTACATTAAAAAAAAGTTTAAATCGATTTGTTCTACAATTGGGTGACAATTCCCAGTTAAACACCAGAGGCTACCAAATAAAAAGCCCATTGTTAGGAATAGTTTACTTCTTTCAAAGCTGTTCCATAGACCAGAAAGTTCTGTGGACCACCACCATTACACATACTGAAAATGCTCCCAATTGCCCTCCAAAGCTTGGCAATAGTATCCTGTTGATGAAGACAACATATTCTTGAGTCACAGAACATGGAGAAGTCAATTTGGTATTTAGTTGGAGGCCTCATTCCTACTGGCTAGTGATGGAAGGCACAATGTATGCTCTCTGAGGAGAAATATAATCATCAGTTTTAACTAGCTGTGATCACTGTTGGCTACAACAGTGACCAGCCTGACAAAACATGCATCATGCCTTCCTTCATCTGTCCCTGTTTCAATAGTGACACAAGTGTTATAAGTGTAACCATTCATTTTCTGATTAAATATAAGGCATGCTCCATAAGATAAAATTTATCCCTGGGGGAATATTAACAGGGATAAGAACCTGTGGCTAGATATGTCATAGGCCTTAGGGGTAGCCATCTGAAGTGGATATTTCTGAGTCTTTGGAGACTCAGTTGTGTCCTATAATGTTTTTCTGGAAAGTGTCTTATGAGAGGACATTTTTGCTGAAGCAGATACATGGGAGGTTGATTTGTTTAGAATAGACATGGTGTTTTTCTGGAAGCAGCATGGCAAAAGAACATGTGATTTTTTGTTGCAGTGGACACTGAGTGAGCACATGATGTCAAAAGGGTATAAATACTACCCAACTGACAGTAGACAATTCTGTGTGGTATTGGTATGCCTTACCATTCTTTGCTGGTCATCACTGTGCATTGTTGATGCCTATCTTTGTTGATGATGCTCTCTGGTATTGGTTCATCTTTTCTTTGCTGGTTATCATTTGTCATGACTTCATAGAGAGAAATGCAACAAAGAACCTCTGGTAGTGTACCCTGTGGCTTCTTGTTGCTTCTGTGGACTTGGGGCCTCAACTGCTATTGCTGATTCATGAATGGTATTTGCGAGTGTATGGAGCTGCCTCTGTAGATGCCTGTGAACTGAACTGCTAATATTCTGACAATGCAGACTGGATTTGCCCCGAAAAAATTGATTTCTAAACAGGCCCACGTTCTTCTTTGCTATTAACCTTTCCTTTCCACTACCTTTGGTGAGTGGCAGACTACAATGGAGATTAAAGCATTCAAGAATCCTTGTTAAAAGGTGGTTTTGAAAATCTAAGACTACAACCATCCACTGTTGTTCTGCTAAATAGATACAGTCGTATACTTAATTCTATTAATTTGAAGTTATAACGATAATCAGTGAACATCCTACTCTTATCAAAGAATATTCCTTATTCAGTAGATAGGGATTACTACAGACATTGACAACTAGTCAATGTACAAATAACAAAAGACTTCAGAAGAGTCAGCCTTAAATGGGGCATGTAAATCACCACCCTTCTTTTAGGACATAAGATATGGGTGACTATAAATATTTATCCTTTTTGGACACAACAGTATAGTTGTACATATAAAATCATACTGATTGTGACAGAACACATAATTCTTTCTAAGCTCAAGTCAGACAGGATCCTTTCATGGATAGGAGAGTTGGGCATAAAGTACCAGCTCTAGCCAAAGAGGTGTAAGCAATCAGTATCTGCTGGGACTGACTCAGTTTTCTTTAGGGATGTGTCCCCTATTATGCCAATCAAAGTCTAGTGGTAAGCCTTAAAGTCCAGAGCATGTGGGCAGCATAAGTTAAACTCATTATGTTCATTTAAAAAGAAAAAAAGTACTTGGGTGGTAAGTGAGTGGATGTGGATCTGGGAAGGGTTGACAGAGGGGGTGAAGATAACCAAAATACATTGTACGAAATTCTGAAAAATCTAATAAAAAATTCCCAAAGCATTGCTAGTTTTATTGCTACCTAAGTGCTATCTATAAAATTGTAAACTGATAAAATGAGATGATATATACTTATATACTACTAATATAATATAACAAATTATACTTATAGACTTATAGTTAAGAAAAATTGGTTGGGTAATTTTTCATTTTTCTGTGCATAATTTAGCATTCATTCTAGATTATTTATATATATATGTGTGTGTGTGTGTGTGTGTGTGTGTGTGTGTGAACATTTTAGAGATTTTCTACTTATTTTTTTAATTTTTATTTTCATTTTTATATTCGGTATACAATTTATGTCTGTATATCTGAGTACTCTCTGTATTCTATGTGTATGTCTCATGGAAATATAAAAATTATTTTAACAAGTAAAATTGTTGAGAAGTCTTTTTCTGTATGTGTGCAGTGGTAGAGTTTGAACATAACCGTTGCATATCAAGCAGATAGTTTATCACTGAGTGGCATGTATCACTGTTGAACTTTAGTAAAAGAAGTTTGTTTCAGTTGTCAAACCTTATCAACTATCAAGCATTTATTCATATATCTTCACAGATTTTTGCTAAGCTCATTTGCTCTGTTCCTTTTTCCTTGTTGTGCTCTTTATGAAATACTTGACCCTTTAGTTTTAAGTTTAAATTAGCCCTTTCAAAATGTCATTGTCTAGTGATATTCATTTTCATCAAAAGTCTTCTTGATTTGGGGCTTTATGCTGGCTAATTTTATGTCAACTTGACACAAGCTGTAGTTATAGGAGAGGAGTGTAACTTAATTGAGAAAATGTATGCAAAAGATTGGGCTGTAGGCACACCCTTATAGAGCATTTTCTTAATTAGCATTTGATGTGAGAAGGCCCAGTTCATTGTGAGTGGGAATATTCCTTGGCTGGTACTCTTGGGTTCTATAAAAAGCAGGCTAGCCAAGTCATGGAGAGCAAGCCACTAAGCAGCAATCCTCCATGGCTTCTGCATCAGCTCCAGCCTCAGGTTCCTGTACTGTTTGAATTCCTCTACTGAATTTCTTCAGTGATGAACAATAATATGAAACTGTGAGCCAAATAAACTCTTACATCCTCAAATGATTAATTTCATTTGGGAATAAAAGGCTAATGATTTTGGCAATGTGCTTCATCACAGCAGCAGTGATTCTAACTAGGACAGGCTCTTAGCACCTCTGTTTATTTGAATATTAGCTTATCAGGTATTATTCAGAATAATTATATCATGATTGTTATTTCATGATTGCTTTATTTTAATAGTAGTCAAAATTAAAAGCATATTATCCGTAATTTAAATCTTCTCAATTTTATTGTATTGAAATTTTATCAAAGCATTTGAAATATACATTTATAATTAAGTAGCAACATAGCTAAACATCATCAATGATGCTATCCTAAATAATTGTAAAGGATAGACAGAAATAACTAAAAAAAAAAAACAAAAACACAGGGGATTATTTTTAAGGCTAGGCAACAATTATAAACTCTTGCCTGGTTTAAAAGAAAAGACAGTCACTTTGCTGAGATAAAAGGAGTTAGAATATACACCCAAAGAATCAAATGTAAGAAAGTTGCTTAAAAAGACATAGATAATTTCAATATATTCACAGTAATTAAGCTTTGAATTTAATTGTTCTGACAAATTTATTAGTTAAATTAATTAATCATTATGAGTAATTATTTGCCACCATTTTGTTTCTTTCCTTGTTCATATCTAAAACAAAACCTGAATATTTTTGCATATTCTTGTCTCACAATTGCTTCATGATTTCCAAATTATTCTGTGCTTCCACCCCAAACATTTTCTTTGGAAACCTCATTATGCATTTGAAAATAAATTCTTTTCCTAAGGTTCATGCAACATCATGGAAGAATTGGAGGAAAGACTATAAGAGCTGGGGGCTAGAAAATCTTTGGTGAGACCCTGTCTTCTTGCAATGACATAATACCTCAATAATAAGAATGCCTAAATAAGATCAGAACAATGAACAATACTACTAGCCACACTAATATATAAAGGAGAAATGTCACAGGACATACCCTTAGACAAAGCACAACAGAAATAAGGAAAGCAGGAGAAATGGCCTTCCCAGAGATAACCCCTCTAATTGATGTTCAATATCAATTGTTCAGCTTTAAAATTATAAACATACAATAAACAATAAATAGAATCCCATCAAGCTCAAATTTGTGAATGCTAAAATATTAGTCAGGGTTCTCTAGAGGAACAGAACTGATAGAATGAATATATATATATATATATATATATAT